>QLSS01000061.1:429828-490998 GCA_024372645.1 Trichomalopsis sarcophagae | reverse complement strand
ATAATAATAATAATAATAATAATAATAATAATAATAATAATAATAATTTCGGCATATGCATAGCTCTCTATATCAAGTATATTTATTCCGGTTAATCGTAGAGGAAGGAGAAGAATGCCCAAGAAGAAGACTTACAGTGCTCTTCGTCGGAGTTGTCCTCGGGGCCGCAGTTGTTGATGTTGTTGCACTTGAGGGAGGCGTCGATGCAGTAGCCACTGCGCTCGCAGAGGAAGCCGCCCTTGCACTCGCTGTCCTGGGTCACCTCCGTCCAGACGGCCTGGAAACCTTGCTGACCCACTGCCTTGTCGGCCGACAGGAAGCTGCGCAGAGGTTGCAAGTTTAATACGATGAACAATTTTTTTTTTTTTTTTCTTATAAATATCGAATTGAACCTCAGTCGCATGTTGTGGTCGTCGGAGAGGTGGCTCCACTTCTCCTCGGGCTCCTTCACGCCGCAGAGCTCCAGGGGCGTGCTGTGCGGCGACATCCACATGCGCAGCACCGCTGCCGGACAGCCTCGAGCTGTTTCGTTGGGAAGAAGGTTTTTTATCGTCGTTATAGTTAAAATCGATTGTGCAGAAAGTGTAGGGGATACGCACCCGACTGTTCTCCTTCGACGGAGAATAGCTCAAAGTTGAGGAGAATCTGGTGGTTCGGCCTGACGTTGATGAACCAGTTGCAAGTCTTGCTGGCAACGTTCTTCGGCGGCGCCTCGTACTTGTTCGGGAAATTCGGACTCGTTATCACGCCGTAGTGCAGGCTGCTGATGTTCGATCCGCAGTCTGCGCGAATGGAAGATAGAGAATATTACAAGACGTTCTAGCATCGGGTATCTCTCGATATATCTAGCCTCGCTAGAGAGACTACTGAGTCTATTAACCTCCGAAAATGGACTTGGCGTTCTCGAAGGTGTAGCGGGCCTTGAAGCCGCTGTAGACGAGGTCGGAGTCGGTGTGCAGGATGACCTTGACGCCGAGAGCGCCGAGAGTGGACTCGACGGGTCCGGGGGCCGTCATGCCGCAGTACCTGCCAATCAGCTTCTCCGTGTCGTCGCGGTACATGTTGTAGATCTCCACCCAGTCGTCTTGGCAGTACTCGGCGCTGAAGCGTCAAAGGTCGTGTACATTGTTATATCGCGCTGCTGACCGAGCGAGCTGCATACGAACCCGTAGTGGCCGCTGACGTTGTAGTTTTTCGTCCGGACCTTGAAGTGGTCGAAGACGAGGGTGACCTGCTCGTTGGGCGTAGCCAAGAAGAGATAGGTGCAATTCGTGTCGCTCGGATAATTGCTCGGGTAGCGCGGCGAGTTGAACTCGCCGCGCTTGCGCGAGACGCTCCGGTAGGTGAAGGTGCAGCTGCCGTCGGGGGCCGCCGTTCCCGGTATCCTGTACTCCGTCTCGAACGTGTACCTATCGCGCGAGATTGAATTTTCCGATGAGAATTTGTGATAGGACTTTGACGCACGGCAGCGACGTACTTGGCCTTGAAACCTCGGCCCTGCTGTTCCCCGCTGCTGAATACCATGACGAGTCTCGGCCCGTCGCTGACCACGTGCTCCGGGTTGCTGTCCTTGCCGCAGAGCTCGTAGTCGAACTTGTCGTAGGAGTCGGTCGCCTCCTGGCCCTTCAAGTACAGCTTCAAGTAGCCGTCGGTGCAGCTCGACCTGCGCCAACGCGGGCAATCGACATATAGAGAACGTATCGGCTGGTTGAACGTAGAAAAAGCTACTACCAACTCACTCTCCCTTGGTCTCGCCCTTGGGTATGACGAAGACGGAGAACTCGAGCCTGACGCGCTCGAGGTGCTGCGAGTCCTGCATCCCGTAGATGAAGTAGCGGCAGACGACCTTCGGGATGTAGGGGTAGGGGAAGTTGGGACTGACGACGTTGCCCACCGACTCCTTCTTGCTCAGGATCTTCTGGTCGCACTCGGTGCCGCGGATGTGCTCGCCCCCGTAGTTGGTTATGAAGTCTGCTCGGATCGAGGCGTTAGCGAGCTGGATCGATTTTCATGCAAGTATCGAGCATTGAGTATAATAGTAATCGTCCTACCGAGTTTGACGAAGCTCTCGGAGAACTCGAAGATGCCGCGGAAGCCGCGGTTCTGCGTGTTCGCGGTGCGCTGGAGCGTGACGAACAGGACGAACAGGCTCGACTCGGACGAGTAGAGCACGAGGTTGCGCTGCTGGCCGCAGTAGGTGCCGATCACGGCAGACGTGTTGTTGATGCCGTCGTACACTTTCACATAGTCGAAGGGACAGCTGGAAGTTAAGACAGATCGAAATTAAGCCGCTTATTTTTAGTGTAAGTAGTGTAAGTTTGGAAGAAAAGCGCAAGCAAGGAGCCAAGACTCACTGGGGGCCGCCGAAGAAGAGGTCAAAGTCCCGGAACTCGAGGCGGACCCTCTGCCTCGGCTGTCCGATGAACTGGTAGCTGCAGACGAGGTCCTTCGGGTAGGTGCCCGGATAGGTGGGCGAGAGTATGTTGCCCGTGCGCTTGACGTCCGCGTTGACCGTGAACGAGCACGGCAGGCTCGGCGCCGGCGTGCCGATCTCGTACTCGGCTGCGTTGATTATTCAAGTGCTGCAGATCAATCGCGTTTCAGCGCGTTATCGCGTATTATACTACTCACAGGCATTGATGAAGGCGTAACGGCCGTCGAAGAGAGTTGGCAGCGTCACATTCTTGTCGGTATAAAAGCTGAGGGCTATGCCCTGGTAGAGGGACACCCTCTTACGGGGCGGAATCGGTCCGCAGTATCTGCCCCCGAACGGCGTCTCTATCAGCTTGGTCGTGTTGTCCGTCCGGATCTCCGTGTAGACGTCCATGTACTCGTGAACACAGCTGCGCATCGTGATGGAAAATATTATACGAGAATTTCGATTGATATGAAATTGATTCATCATTGCACTTCAAAAGCTTCGAAATATCTTCATTTTTTTAATTTTACTATTTTAATAACATATAAATATAAATAACACGCGAGTCGAAACGACACATGGCCGAGCAATTCGGCGAAGAGAGAAGATACTCACGCGGGTAATTCTCCGACAGCGGCTCCACTACGCCGACGCAAGATGAGCGCAAGAAGCGCAGCGGCAGCAGCGAAGGCAAGAAAAAAAAAGAGAGAGAACACACACACACATAGTTATATCGACCATCGACTTTTCGATTATATACTTACGGGGGGAGGGGGGGGGGGGGAATAGGGCATGTGACGGATAAGGAAGGATGTATACCGGGGGGAATATGCCGCAGTAGATAAGAGACCATGTCGGGGAAAATCAATGGGATGCTGCGGTACAGGCGTGTGCAGGGTATATTTTTTCGTTTGCTTTTCTTTCTTCCGTTGCTGCTGGAATTGCTCTTGGATTATTTCTTGGCGCGTGTGTGATCGAATGTTGATATCGCGTGCGAATTATTTTTATAATATTCGCATTTTTTCGTTTCAAATGATAATCTAAGAGAATTCAGTAGTAATCGCGCACGACACGAAAAGAGGCGATCCATCTAAAGTTCGACGCTATGAGAATGTAAAAATATGATTACTGTGACGCGATCGAGAGGCCGATAAGCATATAGAAAACGGCAGGCATGTTAATTATCAGACTTGTCAACTATATGTCTATATCAATATATACCAACTGAAAAATATTCTACAAATGTACACGTATCATTCCTCGCGAGGATCCGTCGATCAGGAAAATAGCGACAATAACCCATCGATCTAGATTCCCCGAAGCCCAGAGAGACAGCGAGCGATATACCCCCGACCGGATGCTCAACGCCGGACGCGCGACTCAATAGCATCTCCGCTGTCAATATGCGCCAAGTGACGCGCGAAAACGAGTTCGTTACATAATTGTATAGGTACATCAGTGGAGTGTGTAGAGAGAAGGGGGCAACAGGTTTCGGGATGTATAAAGCGAGTGTAGTACTTACTCGGGAGGAGAGCCGCGAAGGCCGAAGGTGGTGAAGACGAGCTCGACGCGCTGGTGAGGCCCAGCGAGGAACGTGTAGACGCACTGCCGAGACTCGCCCTCCGGGTTGATGAGATTCGGCGCGTGGAAGGTGCCGTTCTGCGGCCCGTCGGGGATGCTTATGAACCTCTGGTCGCACTCTGCAATTTTTACACGATAACAAAAAGTCGAAAATTCTTACCCGCGAGCTAATTTAAAAATTTTTTAAATTTAAAAAGCTAGTCGAGATTAATAGAGATTAAGAGAGAGCTTAGCGGTGTGTCTCGAGCTTAAGAGCCATTAACGCTATATGTATATACACTTCTGACGTTTATGGGACATCATTAGGCCGTAAATCAGCGCGTCTCTCTCTCTCTCTCGGCTTCTTTTTTTCGCGCGGCGAGAATTTTTACGGGCTCAAAGTTCTGAACTAGGCCGACTTATATGTGGAGTGCGGATAATGCAGTCCCGCTTTTCTTCTTTTTTACCGGCGCGCGTCCGACCAAACCGAGCTCGTTCTACTTAAACGGAAAAATGTTCACTATCTGGTGCAATCGCACAATGCGGGTAGGCGTTTAGGTACAGAGACGGTTGTTTGAAAAATTCAACGATGCGCATACCTGTAGTAGCGCGCGGCTGCAGCAGGAGCAGCAGCAGGAGGAAGACGGAGGCGTGCGAGGCGGCGAAACTACTCCCAGAGGCGTGCCAGAGTGCCGAAGCCATACTGTGTCCTGCTCGAGAGTGCGGCAAAAGAAAACACCGCCAGTAAATTCACTTCCAAGTCTCGCTCTTCACTTTCATATAGTAGGCTAAAGCGGACTCGAGGCAAACTTGGCGTTTGCCCCGCCCGCGTCAGCGCACTGTGTCTATACTTATTTATGATATGCAGTGTTGGAAAATTTTCTCTCGAAATTACCATATCGTCAGTGTCTGTTCCAGGCATGGGAAGAAGGATGACTCGCGATGATCCAGGAGATCTTCTGCAACAAAAGAAAAGCGTTCGGTGTTATATATATATATATATATATATATTATGAATCGATGAACTCTCTCGAGCTGTTCCATTGAAACGCTCGTAATCTCGCGCTCTTCACACACACACACACACACACAAGATGAGAAAATTCGTTTAGCCGGGGGTTAAGGGCTTCTCTCTCTCTCTCTCTCTTTTGCGCGGCCAACTTGACTCAATTAGCATCGGGAGACTTTTCAGGCGACTGCATACACACACAGAGCGCTGCGAGCTGAGAATAAGAGGCGAGACAATCGCCTTGGCTAATTGGCCCTTTGAGACGCGAGACACGACAGCTTTTGTCGCGACTGCGAGCTAATCGTTTTCTCAGCTGGAGTAGGTTTACGTATATTCGCTAGAAATTTCGTCGGTGAGATTAACGAGCCTTTCGAGTAAAATTTTGCCGACAAAGTCGGGGTAATAAAAATTCGCACACGATATACTCGAGAGCGTATAGCCCCGTCTCGTATATTTACATGTACGAGCCCAGCTGCGGAGAATAGGCGAAGAAGTGAGCAAACCGAAAAGAGAGAAAAAGGGAGAAGAACGACAGGTGTCGGGAATTTCGCCCGAGCAAATTGTCACCGCCACTAAAGCCGTCTACAGTCTATACACACAGAGGCGAAAGTAGGGCTCGGAGTAGCTGCTACTGCCGGGCCGACCTCAAATTCGGGAATAGTACACATCCCTCTTTCCCTCATTCTTTTTATTCCAACTCGACGTGTGTATGTAATTCATCTTCGTCGGCTGTAGATATAAAAGCTAGTATGTGCTTTTGCAAGAATCATCAGAAGCGCAAATTTTCATAGAATAGACATAGGAAAACAGGCTCGAGTATAAATTTTGCGGCAATTTTCGAGGAAAGTCGCATACGCGCTGTATGATAAGCCAATAATAGTCCCGCAGCTATGCGCGCGGCGCATATCCGGCATCGACCGCAAAAAACGTTTTCCCGATAACTGATCGCCATCCGGCGTATATAGCCCTTTCCGAGCCATCAGGACACACAAGTGGAACGAGTCAAGCTGCGCTCGGCCACGCCCTTCGCCGCAGAGTGAGAGAGAAGCGGATATAGAACTGGGTCGTCGCTCTATACAAGTATACTGGGCGATATGTGTGTGTGTGTGTGCGTCGGTAAACAAAATCCACGTGGCGATTCCTGGACTTGTGATAGGTTGTAGTGGATGTAGACTGATGGAGTTGAGATTTTTTGGCAAGTATGAGCTTGTTTGCTGCATCTTAATTTAGCAGGATGTTCATAAAGTAACCAATCCATCAGAGCAACAATTACACAAACGAATCAATCGAAAGCTTATTCGCGCGATGAATAATTAATAATAGCCACCTAGCATACATACATAAATAAATACCCGGAAAACTTTTCCAATTATTTTCCTCTATCCTCTCGACGCGCGTTCATTAATCGCTGAAAACGCCGCTCGCGGATAATTTGAATATGTTTCTCATGCAGATGAGTATACAGCGTGCGGTGCGGAATTTATGCGGGACGGGAAAGAGTGAGAGAAAGAAAGAGGCCACTCGACTTCTCTTCGGCGGCGATATAATAAGCCAATTCCCGTAACGCTCGTTCCGCGCAGGAGCGTAAAACTATCAATTACGGAAAAAGCAGCGTCTTTGCTCGAGCTCACGCACGCAATCGCGCACGAAAGCTTCCGTGATTGTGTACCTAGACACACACACACACACTCCTGGGACTGTTTGTCATGTAAATCGCGTATGATTGATCTATATAGGCTTATAGAGAGAGGGAGAGACACGCACAGTGATTATAGTCAGTTTCGGGAGGGTCGTCGAGCAACGATCAGCTGATCGGGCCGCGAGCGCATGCGCTTATATACGACGTGCGCTTGCAAGCACGTGAAGATCAGCGAGAGATTTATTTTTTGGTCGATGTAGAATTTTGATTTCAGGCTGCGCCAACGCGCATAAACGAGGGGGTCGTCTCTATATATCGTGCAAGGGTTCGCGGGCTCTGAGATTGTTGGACTAGTAAGGGGAGAGCCGGAATTCGGGCGTTGCCCTTAAAGCTCCGCTCTGCATCGGCTCTCGGTTTTCGATTTCGCTTGGCTCTATCCCGCGAAAGCTTTTACAGTCGAGCCAAGCGAAATGGATTGAGAAAGCAAGGGAGCATGTGTATAGGTTAATTCACACGTTCGAGAGCATAAGAAAATCCTGCCTATAAAGCACGCGAGTGCACAGGAGCTATAAAACACTGCTCGATCGCGATAGGCGTGTGTGCTGTATACACAGAGAGAGAGAGAGAGAGAGAGAGAGAGCTGCCAAACAAAAGGCCGAAATGAAAAACATCCTCCTCTAGTGTCGGCCAGCTTACACTCGCTCCAAGTATCCTCGAGAGTCTCGGGAAAGCCCCTTTTCCGATACACAATACACCGGCGCCAGTCGAGCCACTACACGCCGCTCGCTGCAGTCGAGCGCGCATGGCATTGATGTGCTCGAGAGAGAAAGACTCTCTGTGTGTATGTGTGTATATTAGCGTATACAACATATACGCGAGTCAGTGTGTATATTTCAGTCTATTTGCTCGGCGAGGCGCGATATGATATATATATATAGGCAAGTGCTCTGGGCAGACCTGTGCTTAACGATTGTGTGTGGCGTGTTGCTTTTTTTTTATTTATTGTTTTGACTGTAGGGAATGCAGATTGCGAAAGTGTCAAAATAAACTCGATCCTTTGAAGAGCTTTTAAATTTTATAATAAAAGAAAATTATACGTAAGCGTGCTATATCTCTCCCAAAGTGAAAAAGCAAGCATAGCGCATCCTCTCTGCAATACGCTTCCCTCTGCGGGAAACAAGAAATTCCCTTCCCTCTGTCTCTCCCCAAAAAACAACGGCTGCGAAAATGCCATCCTCGAAAGCAGAGACAACGGCGAAAAGTACCGTAGAGAGAGAGAGTCGTATAAATTGAAAACAAAACTGTGACCCAGCGGCAACGGCGGCGGCGGCGGCGGCGCGACCCCGTCGGTTATTGGGTCAACGCGCGCCTCTCCCTCCGCGTACAATAGCAGCAGGCGCTCTCGCTCTCACTCTCTCGATCGGATGTATCATCTTTTTTAGGCCGTTCAACCGACGCACGGCTGTATAATGAGGAGTAGACTATATAGGCTCGTTATTACTGGGACGTGGAAAAAAGGTAAAGTTTCTTAATTTCATTCCGGTACAGCTGAGCCGCCATAAATCAATCTCGCCGCAGCTGCTCCGACACTCGATTATCGAAGTTTCATTAGTTTTCAGAGCGAGAGAGAGAGAGACTTTGGAGGTGTAACACGCAGTATAGGGGGGTCAAAGGTCGTTCGCGGAATCCAATTGTTATTAATCGACCTCTCGGCATCGCAACAATCTCGAGACTCCGAGAGAGCGGTAGTCTATGTATACAGTTTGTATAGAGAGGGTGGACGGCTTTATTAAACGTCCGTTTGACGCTCGGTCGAGTCTTCGATATATAGGCGATCTAATTTTCGAGACTCGGCTAGTACAGTTCGCGGGCTGACCCGATGTTTATGAAATATTTATAACTCCAAAGTTTGCTCTCTCTCTCTCTCTCTCTCTCTCTCTCTCTCTCTGCTCGATTAGCAAGTCGAGCTTTCGAAAAATCGCAAAAGCGATTCAAGGCTCGCGCCGCAGTACGACACGCCCTGGTTTTCGGCCGAAGGCCTGCAAAAAAAAGCTGTAAAACAAGCTTCGACTGCTGCTAATCGACTGACTATACAGGCAAAAATGTCGATAGCATCGTCGCCACGCCCCGAGAGGTTTGCCGTTTAAATTTTCGGATTTATTCACTCGTGAAAAGGCCTCGGGAGCGAGAGTTAAAGCTCGGCTTTGTATACATCCAGGGCTGACAAATCGCAACGTGTATATGACGGATATATCGCCGTACGGCGCGGTAAACCTATACAGGCGATATTTGGAAAAGCTGCAGCGCAGCGGAGAAAAGCTGTTACCGCTAAACAATGGTCGCGCTGATGCGCAGCGAAGCCGAGACGAATAATACAAAACTACAGAATTGCGCCAGCGAATTAATTACGCGAGTTTGCGTATACCCCGTGTGTATGTGTGTGTATGTGTATACGAGCGCTGCAGCTGAGCTATTGTGTTTATAGTCGAGATAGGAGTTAAACGCGCCGAGTTGCGAGCTTGCGGTTGACGCGCGCGTGAAATTATGTAAGGTTTCTTTTGTTGTTTACCATCGAGTCGATTGATATACGCCGTTGGAAATTTGGAAAGTAGACGCGCGTTAAGCTCGGGACACGCTGTATACACTCCGTCCATCGGCGAGGTTACAAAAAGCAGAAATCGCATTCGATCCCCCTCGTTCTTCCAATATACAAGCGTCTTTCTGTCTCTCTGGAAATTCCCAGCGCAAAAAAGCTCATAGCGGGCGCAAGCTCGCACGCTCCCAGGAGACGGCGGGGCTGATGCGTGTGCGCGAGGTGGCTGCATGCTCGGGCCGAATTCCTCGCCGCTAGAGAGAGAGAGAGAGAGAGAGAGAGAGAGAGAATGCAAAACTCGAAAAGCAGGGCGGGGTGAGGGAAGGATCCGCCGCCACTGCCGCCGAACCGCGCCCATGCGCTTGGCAAGGACGGCGCGCGTGTGCGATGGTCAATAGTTCAACTTCGCATCGTTCCTAGCCCCTCTCTCTCTCTTTCTTTAGCCTCCCATCTCTCTTTCGCTCTCGAGAGTACTTATAGCTGCTATTTTTTCTCTCTCTCTCTCTCTCGGAGATTTCACTTTCCACGCGATGCACAGCAGCCATCTCACGTGCACAGCTGCTGATCGCGAGGGTGAATAAGAGAGAGGGACGGATAAAAGAGCGACGAGTGCAGCAAAAACACCCACCAGCAGCGGCGTCGTCGCGTGCATCTTCGAAGAGGGCGATCGCCTCCCCGGGCGTTTCTTTCCTCCGGCAGCGTTATGTCACACCACGACAACTGGCATCGTCCTCCTCCTCCTCGCACAGCTTCGGCCAGCGGCTGATGGAGCTGAGCACTGCACCGGCGCTGGCATCACACGTCGCGTCGTTCTCTACACTCGCTGTCCGTTACGTGGCCACTCTGTCTCTGTGTCTGTGTGTCTGTCTGTGTGTCTGTGTGCAATGAACCGCGAGGAGAGGAAATTTTCACTGCAAAAGTACAAGTCGAAGCAGCGGAGGTACGCGAGTGTAGAGGGCTGCAGTCGCGTCTGTCCGGCCAGCGAGCGCACGCCCCGACTGACGACAGAGGTCGTGGAGCGACGAACCGACCCCCTATGACTGGGGATGCGCGCGCGAGCGAGCGACGGGGGTAGATTGCGCCGCGCCGGAGAGACGGCGCCGTAAGAGCTTTACTCGCGCCTGCCGCTGCTACTGCTGCTGCTGCTGCTGCAGGGACGAAGCGCGGGCTTGAGTGCCTTGGGGTTGGCTGAATTTTTTTTTTTCTTTCTTGAACAAGTTCAAAACCTATCTGTATTACGATCAGCGTCGCATTAAAAAAGCAAGCCCCCAAAGTGCAGCACTCGCGCATCCCTTAACCGAATAAATTACCGCAAAACCGATAAACCGAAGGAAAGCCTGCTCGGAAGCTCCCTCGCTCACACATGAATATTAAACCGAATTCATGTACACACGCGCTACCACTCTCGCCTAGAGCGATAAAAGCCGCCGGTAGGTACATAGAATCCAATGGAATGTTTTTCTTTTCGCTTTTGCATACAGCTCTCTCTCAAACGCGGCGTTGGCTTTTTCTCAGCCCGCGCAAGTGGGTCATAATATTCTCCAAAATTCGCGCGCCCTATTGAAAACTTGCGAATTTTTTTCGGGAACTTACGGACTCGCGCGGCAATTCAAATTGACTTTTAAAAGGGGGAGACAGCGCGCGAGTCGGAAATAATCAGATTCTAAACTTTACGGCTCGCGATCGTTCGCTTTATATATAGGTATAGAGGGAGAGAGTTTTGCGTGTAACGGTACGAGAAAGCAAGTTCTGATTAATGTAGCCGACGACGAGGGCTTTTAATGAAAGTTACAAAAGTTTATTCGCGTCCGACCGATCACGCACCTTACCACTTGAATTTCCTTCCGACGCAATGAATAATCCACCAAAGCCCTACGTTTTCGCAAGACCGACTTTGCGTTTGAAATCGAAAATCGATATAAAGAGAGAAAAAAACTATACCGAGCGACGTATTATAATCAGAAGGGGGCGCCAGTAATTATCGGCTCCGATCCTGGCGACTCCCCCTATCCGTTCGAAAAGCCACACAGAAGCAGAAGTAGGGGGCGTCGAAAAAGCCGCGTCGCCGCGAACACACTCGCACGCTCGCTATCTAGATACGAATAACAGTAGAACAGAGAGTGGGATGCTGCGGATAAAAGATAGACGCGATAAGGGGCCGCTGCTGCGACGAGTGAAACAACGCGTATGTACATACGGCTGATAAATCGAGGGAGAGCCGCATGCGGAGATGAAAAATTCATTCCCGATGCAGATCGACTCTCTGTGTTTTTTTTTTTTTTTTTTTTGTTTATAACGCGCCTCCCTTTATCTCGTCGCGACGAAAGGCTTGACCCAATTACGCCGCTGCACGAGAGAGAGAGAGAGAGAGAGTTTTCGTTATTCCATATGCGATGTGCGGCTCTTTTGAGACGTCTGATGGGGAGAAGCTCCGCTCGCGTGTGTATACTTACGGAGGGGGTATAATTGCGCGAGGGTTTATTATGTATTTATAATCGGCGAAGAGAGCGATTATCGATTGCTCGGTGCTGGATTCCCCTCGGCGCGTTATTACGGCTTTGCGAACTTTACGCGCCTTTGTCTTTCGCTTCTTATTTCATTTTTCGCTCTCTACGTTTTTATACCATAGGCATCGCATGTCGATGTTCAATCAGCGTCGAAGAGCCGAAAACGCAACCGGAGAATTCCTCCCAAAATCAATAGTCATTTCCCTCCATAACAAACCCCCAAACATCGGCCGTATATTGCGGAACTCCATAATCTCCGCATCGGTATACAGCACAGCGAAGACCGTCCTAATAACGTCAAATCTCCGAGTCGATAGAAAACGGAGCTTGCGATGTCTTCTGTGTGCATTGTGTCCATACGACTGCATAGCGATAAGAGGCGCTAGAGCGAGAAAAGAGGGTCAGAGGGTTGAGAACGTGTGCAGCGAGGGGCGAGATGCGCTAAACAATGTGCCAGCAGCGGGCGGCACTCGACACTCGCGTCGTGGCAATTTACTCTTGGCCGCTTAGCCGAGAGAACGACTGTGATGACGCTATGCTACTGCTGTCCTTGGGAGAAGGTTATACGCGGCTTATACTCTACTCCCTGTGGAGCTGCTGGCCTGGAAGATTTTTCGCAGCTGGGATTAGATGAAAAGTAGAAGCGAATTAGGAGAGCCGTGTCGGAGAATAAAGCTCGCAAGCTGCGCGGCAGCGGGTAATTAATTCATACCGCGTCGCAAAGCCAATAATAATCCCCATCCCCCCCCTCTCTCTCTCTCTCTCTCTCGCTGTCGCAGAAGCAGAAATCGCGCTAATTGGATTAAACTAAGCTAATTTCCCCTCTAATTGCCACGCGACGTAGTTTCCAGACGGACGATGACTTTTGCTCTCTGACGCGCTATACGAAAATAATAGCAACGAATATAAGCATCTCCGCGATCGTTACGATTTTAACATATATTCCCTCAATCCGTCGGCTATAAACAGAGGCCACACACGTGAGCCTACATAGCCCAGCACCTCGCGCGCGCTGAAAATAAGTGCACAACTCTCTCTCTCTCTCCCGCGAAAGTGGCAGCTGCACTTGGCAAGCGGCGAACTAAGCTCGCGGAATTTTTATCTCTCGATGCATAGCTGTACCTACATATGATAAAACTGTAAGTACGTGTTTCCGACGAGTCGGCGAGAAATTTCTTTTCTTTCTTTTTATTTTATCAGACGCCTGATGATGGCTGAGCTGATTATACACTGTACGGAAACGAACATAGCTGGATTTTTTTGCACCTTATAATTAACGAGCGCGCGCGCGCGACGAACGTGTCTCTGGGAAAAGTCTGATTCGCTGATGTGTATAGCTATACACGTTATACGATGCTGGCGGTTTTTAACTTTTGTTCGCCGAGCTCGCCGAGGTAACGCGAGGTGGGTATAAAGGTATTCAAACTGGCAAGTTCTGCGGGTGCGGGCTGTTTTTTGTTCCGCCGTGCGTGTATATACGAGGAATTTCATTTCTGAGGAATCGCTCGCGGGCTTTGTTGGTATGAATGTTGATGTGTGTATGATGGCTTGTTTGCTTGTTGCGACGGCTTCTCAAGCGATATTTATTATAACATTTCAAATTTCGCGCCAACAGCGAGCGCGTAGCGCGCGGAAAGTCAACCGCTAGATGGCGCATGCTATTTGGCAGCCCTTTGCCCTTAGCTCGCAAGTGCTGAAATTTCTGGGTGATCGGTATATAACGAACTTTCCAAGAAAGGTCACCAGGTGGTCCGTTGCTTCTCGGGAAGGTTATGTTTATCCCTGTAGGTGGATTTGTGTTCTGCTCTTATCTTCAAAGGTTTTCTCTCGATTGTCGTGGCTAGGTGCTTGGAACGTTGCATGGACATATGCACGCTGCGCATGAATTAGTACGCGAATGGTATGAAATGCATGGAAAAGAGTTTGTGCATGAACTACAAAAAAAAAAAATTAATTAGTGGAGGAGGAGGAAGGGGTACACGGAGGAGGATGGAAAAAAGGGGGGTAGAAGACAATGCGAGATAATGACCCGACAGAGAAATGAGCAGATAAAAAACACATTCACCCGACCGTAGAAGTGCGAACAAGACCACAGTTTTTTGTTGTTTAAATCATACTCAAATATGAATACGTAAAATGAATCAATAGAAAGTGAGCATCAAAAGGACAAGTCTCGGTACCATTGATAATCGCATTTCCATAGCAATTCGGCGAACAGCAATGCAATTAACAGCTAATTCCGCTCGCAAACGCGCTCGACTCCTACACTCGATTATCCCCGTCAGTACCTCCTATATACCTACAACACACATGCTTACACAGCGGCTACTGCGACCTCGACTCGTGCCCTTTAAGCGCGGATAAAGGCCGCCGCTCAGCATTTTGATTAGCGCTCGGACGCTCGGAGCTGCAGAGAAAGGGGGAACAGATTAGTTCCTTTGATCAGGCGCCGCGCTGGTCGAGCGGGAAGACAACGCGACGAACGTCGGTGGCTCTTTCTTTTTTCATCTACCCTTATATAACGCTCGTCGAGTCTCTTCTCTCTATTGGAAACTCGCGTCGTCGTGCGCACGAACGAGGAAGGATGTGGCTGTAATTTTCGTGTTGAGACCGACGTCAATCTTTTTTTTTTTATACCGAGGGGAGATTCCACTCGCTTCGCTTTTTTAGTCGGTTGTCGCGTGTTTTTGAAGCTCCGTGATTGTCCGCGAGGGCTTCTCTGCGATTGCGTGGCTTTCGCGGAATACCAATCCATTATGTAGTCCTATTTCGAGACGGTTTTATACGACGTGTTTTTTACAGCCGTGACTGACTAATCGCGAATTCCATCCACTGGTGACCCACTGCGAACGCTGCGATGGAGTATCAGAAACTAGCGGATAACGCGAAGATACGCGATAGTGAGATATAGAGAGGCCACGGAGTGGATCACCGGCTGCTCTTTGTCACTCACGATTCGAATCAAAACGACGTTACGATTGAGATACAGCTATCGATGTCGTCGACGATAGATTTTCAGATTGCCAATTTTTGCATCGAGTCATTGACACGCATAGATAACGAGTGCGCGAGAACTTTCTCCTTTATTAGCGTTTTTTGTCACCCGTCGCTAAACTCGATAAAATCAGACTGCGATATATTGCGGTTCGGAAAAAGCAATCTTTTCGTCCGAATATCGATTGGATTGCTTCATTGTTTATTCGGGCAATGGCATTATCCTTTATTGAAACTTCACCTTCTCGTGGTAAATTAATGATAAAGTTTATAGCGAAATATCGACCAAAATGTAATGCGAAAATAAAACTCCACGTGTATCGTCCGAAACAATAAATTCATCGATAATCCCGGCAGCGGTCGAATCTGGCAAGAGATAACAAGCCCGCGCGCATTGGCATAATTAATCACGATAAAGGCGATTAAAACGAGATTTTTATTCGAGGCGAATTTTTGCCGTCGTTGCAGCGCTCTTAATCCCCGTTCATATCGTACATCGGGTGCATTGATTTGAAATCGATTAATCGGGAGTATAAATAGTCGTCGATTCCAATTTGACGGCATTATTTACTCACAACTTGTGTGGGTAGATAAATTAATTCGAATTTCCATCGACAATGAGGTTTCTCGCCGGCGCGATCCTTTTGTGCTTCGCTGTGACAGCTTATGGTACGTGTATACATAATATATAATTACTCGGTTATTAGTGATCCGGATATCGAAGCAATTATTTGCAATCATAACAAATAATTATTTGAATTTCAGCTGCACCGAGGATAGTCGGAGGCTCGGACGCACCGGACGGCAAGTACCCGTACCAGGTGTCACTGAGAGCACCGTCCTCGCACCTCTGCGGCGGATCGATTCTGAACAAGCGATGGATCCTCACTGCCGCTCACTGCGTACTGAAGTAGGTTTTTCCACGCTCTAGTTTTTCTGCAAATTTTTCGCGTTACTTACGCATGAATCATCGCAGAACCGGCGGAGTAAAATATTCGATGCGCACCGAAGCGTATAGCAACAGCGGAACGTGAATATTTTAGCTGAAGCCTGACAGCGCGTGCGGTATTGATTTTTCCTATAGGCGGAGTTTAACTTTTGCGGATAACGGATGAATGTAAGAATGATTCAAGTGTAAATTATAAAGGAATATTATTTACATTTTAAAAACAGCCGCAAACACGATTCGTTGACTGTGGTGGTGGGTACCAACCTTCTGAACGATGGCAAGGGACAGTCCTACAAATCGGAGTACATCGCCTGGCACAAGGACTTTAGCATGCTGGGATTGAGCCACGACGTCGGCATCATCCGCGTGAACCGCGACATCGAGTTCAACGACAAGGTTCAGCCCATCAGTCTGCCCCTCGAGGATTTCACCAAGGTTGACTACCCTGTCGTCCTCACCGGATGGGGAACCACCAGAGTAAGCGGCGTTAACATGATAACGTGCTAGTGAGATTTGCGAAATTGAAGCTCACCTTTTCGATCTTTCGCAGCTCGGAGGAAGCGTCCCGAACAAGCTCCAGGAGATCGCTCTGAAGGTCATCAGTCAGACCAAGTGCGAATCGGAGCTGAACTTCCCGATCAGCGAGTCGCACATCTGCACTCTGACCAAGTCCGGAGAAGGCGCTTGCCACGTAAGTTTGAATTTCGACGATACTAAGTGTCCATCGAAGGATCTTGTTTGTATGTATACAAATCTGATGAGACATCGTTTACAGGGTGATTCTGGCGGCCCACTGGTAGCTGATGGAATCCAAATCGGTATAGTCTCCTTCGGTCGGCCCTGTGCCGTTGGCAAACCGGATGTCTTCACTCGCGTATTTACTTTCCTGCGCTGGATCGAAGAACAGATGGCTAAGTTCTGAATATGACATGTGCGGGAAATAATCGATGCCACGGCGTTTTATAACCTGTTTTCTTTTTTGTTTTTAATAAATAATTGAATTTTTACTATACCAGTATTTTTTTTGTCAATACCCTTTGCCCGATATCGATGTAAATAAATACCGTGCTTGATTTAATGTTCTGCAGTGGGCTTCGAATAAGCATCGGTTCGATACACACCTGCGTTACGAAAACGATTGCGCAGTATTCCTCGAGCCTTGGAGCCAAGAGAGCATCGACGACGATCGAAATTTTTGACTTCCTAAACCAAGTATCAAGCAGTCGTCCCCGTGGTCAACACCATCGAGACATTCTATGAAATCTTGAAAATCGTCTGGACACAAAAGTATCTAGACTGTTCCATAATCCGATTCTCCGAGGACTCCAATGCCACGATCTTGTACTACGATCCTTTCAACGGCGTATTTCACCAAAAAAATCTTACGGACCATCGCACTAAGCTTTTCCCCGACAAGTTGAGAAATCTTAACGGTTATCCTTTGAAAGTCCCTGTTTTCGACATATCTACTCTGATGAACATATCGCGTGACTCGAAGACCGGAAAGACCCTCGTCCACGATGTTCTCGACTACCCTTTACTGCAAAAGGCCGCGATCGCTTTGAACTTCTCCATAAAGTACGTCGATATTCTGCTCAGTGAAAACATCACCCTTTTGAGAGCTCAAGAGGCAATGAAACTCGCGTTACAGGAGAACCACTTGAACGTCAACCTGCTGCCTTGTGCAGCAGATCTTCTCCATCTACGGTTGCATCAAATCCGTGGCCATAGTCCCTGTTATACATCTCTTCAAGCTGAGTATGCCCTAGCACATTCTCTACTACATTTTCGTCGTCCCTGTGATAGCTTTCTTCGTCATCTACTCTCTGCGAGTTTTCAGGGTAATCCGTAGAGTCTGGAAGCTCTTCGATATTTTGCAGGTACTCCTAGGTATACCATCAGTATCGAACGTCAAGTTAGAAATGTTGAACGAGAGGCTGTTCTTTCTGATCTTCACCTTCACGTCATTCTGGTACTCGAACGAATTTTACTCAAACTTTGTCGACGAGAGCTTCGTCAGCAACGAAGTTAGCTTCGACACGTACAAAGAACTCAAAGCCAGGACCAAGAGGATCTACGACATATCGCAAGTGTGTGAAGCGACTAAAAACGACGAAAGACTGCATCTGTCTGATGGCGAATTGGGGAGCAGAGAAATTCATAAAATAGTCGACGAAGATTGACGGGAGTAGAAAGATGAAGATAGCGAAGCCGGTCTTCTCGTGTATGACCTGCAGGTATACCTTCGAGCATACCTCGCCATTCAAAGAGAGGTTCGTGAAGGTTTTCAGGAAGTCTCAAGAATCCGGACTGCCGATCATATGGAAGGATCCGCTGGAGGAATTATTGAACAAAGTAAACGCCATGAATGAAAGCTCGGTCGATGGAAAGAGCTTATGGATAGTGCTGACGGTTGGGTATTTTCTCTACTTCTTGGTGCTATTGGTTGAAGTTGTTTCGAGCTGCAACGTGGTGTCTTCCTGTTCAATATGTAGCGTTTGTCGAAAAATCTTTATGTAGCTGAGATGTATTATTTAATAAAGATGAATAATAAACTAGCGTTGTACTTTTACGTAATTAGCTACTGATCTAATATTATGACATATAGCAGTATATAGTATTGAAATGAATAACGCAGAAAGGTATACAAGGATTTCAGTATACAAGGCAAGGCAAAAATAACAACTCATGTATTAAGAAAGGTAATTCACATACAACTGTTTATTGAGACATGTAGAATACATCTGGTCATACACAAAATCTTTGACACTTTAAATCAAGCTCCTAGCTCGAAAAGGAACCATATTTCAACGCTGTTTTATCTTTTTATCAAATTCATTGTTTATAATCATTATGTTTAACTACTTTCACACTAAAATTAGGGGGGATGGGAGGAGCAACTTTTTTAAAATTGCGGAAAATTATTAAAAGAAAAAAGAAAAGAAGAAAGGAAAGCAAAGCAACTGGTGGCTGAATAATGCGATTCACAGAAGAAAGAGAAAATTTTCTTTCCAAATTAAGAATTGACAAAACTATTTCGCGCGAGAAAATTCCGTCCAGGAGTTTTGTTTCAACTTGTCCATTCAATTACGTGGTTCATTCGTATATTATTTTTTTTTTCCGTGTTTCTTTTCGTTACTCTTATCAGCACTGTGAGTGTAATGTGTTCGTGTGTTTAACGCGTGTGTTCTCTTTATAGGTCCTTTGAAAAACATCGTCCTTGCTTTTCTTTCGTACTTTCGCTTTTGCATATAAGTTGAATAATTAAGAAGAAAAATTAATGAAACCTGTCGTATAACTGCTGTTAGATCGCGATATGGAAAAAGAAGAAAATTTCGCTGTCTCTTTCGTACTCTATCTCTCCCTATCTCACAAGCTTCCTTTTGCATGATCCTTACTGCCCTGTCTCTCTTTCTCTCGTACTCTCGTCGCATTTACTCTAAATTCTGTGGAGCTGACACGGAGCGTAGCGCGGAACGTCTCTCGATTATACATGCTTAATGAAACATCGGTTTACTTAAATTTTTCTTTTCATCGATTAATCTTTAGAACTATGTTATTTTCCTTTAATTTCATTATTACACTTGTCGTCGAATGTATCTTTCCTCTATAATATAATATATATATATCGTGCCTACATATATTCTTGCGATAAAAGATTTTTTAGCCATTTTTCCTCAAAGATAAAAGCCGCAATAAAGATAGATAAAATAAAGAAATTTACAATAATAGTCGCATGATTTCGCATAATCTTTTTTCTTGCAATAGTTTCCATTTAAATTAACACCTCTGTAAGTTTATATAGTAATTGTATAATAAAGTAAATTAAAATTTTTTTGTAGCATTTTTACCCACATAAGATCCCGATAGGTGCTTAATTTCTGTTTGCAATTACTTTCGATTCACTCATACTATAACTCTCTTTCGCTCACATTCTCGCTCGCTTTCGCTCTCTTATAAATCATCATCATCATCATCATCATCACTAATTATACCGCTAACTAATAACATATCACTTCACAAAAATGCATATCCGCAGGAATATAATATATAATATATTTATATATAATTAAAAAAACCGCACGCCTTGGCATGCCAAAAAAAAATATCAACGTGAATTCCTATCGTGTCAACGGGCCCACGAAATATTATATAATAAAAGCCGCGATCTTTCGAGCGCGGCAAAAATGATTACAATTAATAAAAGAGTCTTCCAACCGCGTCTTTATCATCCCGCGCTCTCTGTCTTTCCACTGTGCCGAATAGTCGCTCACTACCTCTCTCGCTCTATCAGTAAATTCTCTCCTCTCCGATTCTCGCCCTCCACTATTTATTCTATTTTCGGATGCGCTCAAAAAATCAATTTAAAAAAAAAAACAAAATTTTCCCTTTCTTCGTTATTTTTGTCTTTCTTTCATCTGTATGCGTATAACGTAATGAGATTAGCTGACCGATAGATATGTATAAAACTCTGAAGAATAATTCCGTACGAGTGTGTGTGTGGGGGGGGGGGGGGGGTCGCGGATCGCGCGCTCAGAAATGATCGCGGGGCAAACGAAAAACTTTGCTCTCATACCAACGGCGGTTCAGCCAGCGCACAGTGCCTATATGCTCGCATGGGTTTGTGTGTGGCATCATCTCCCATCAACCGAAAGAACAATTAAAAGAAAAAAGAAGAAACGTATAAAAAGTGCAGCCCGTCACGATTGCAGCCGCGTGCGCGCGGCCCGCGAGAACCGGCGCCGAGCCCCTCTCTCGTAACCGTACAAACGACTTTGGAAGAGAAACGCATCATATATTTGACTTTTCCGAATCACAGCACTCCAAGTGGGCCTCCCCCGCTTTAATTTTTCTAATTTTCGCGACCTAATTTCTAAAATTTTACAAATAATACGTTATAACTATATATAAACAGACAAGAAACAGACGGGCGCGCGTGCGATAGCGCGCATTTTATACAATATAACAAGAACAACGCCGGAGGGAAGGCCCGCGTGAATTTGTATAAGGGAGGGAATCTGCAGCGACGCGAGGGGGGGCCCGGAGGGCATCTCGCGCGCTCACGCCACACACCGCGATCGCGCTACAACATTATTAACTTTATTAAAAAGAAGAACGTTACGTTTAACGCTAGTACACCTATAGATCAGTCTAAAGTCTCGTGTCACCGTGAACTGCCTCCGCCATCGTCAGCGCAGGACGAGATTTTTCTTTTTTTTTTTTTTCACTTTGCAAATATTTACATCGTCGCCGTGCGCTGCTCTGTTTTTTTATCCTTGCCCCCCGCAAGCTCAATCCTATAATCTCTCGTTCTCTCGCTCTCTGCCTTTCGGATCACCTCGCATTCGCACTTTCGCTCGTCCACTTTCGCACAGATCAAACTCCGGTATATTACTCTAAGCCAGTATACAGTATACAGCATAACATCGAGTCCGAAATTATTTTGCTTCGTTCCGTTACGATTGATTATTCTTTTTATTATCATATCATATCATATCATATATATATATATATATATATATATATATATATATATATATATATATATACAAATATTTTTTGCTTGCAAATTTTGAGCGCAGATACAAAAGTCACGAAATCACATTTCGCCAATCACAAAGGTTTCACATAAATCGTCGTTTCTTTTTGAAAAAAACGCTATTCTCGCCAATTTATTTGTCTCGTCGACTTATTACTTTATTCTTTTCATCGTTAAAAAGAGTTAAAAATATATATATAATATAGAATTTTGATCGAATTTTCTCTAGAAGTGTAAAAAAATTCCAATTCTCCGTAGCTGAAAACAAAAACACTCTCGCACGCTCTTTCCAATCTGTTCTAGCCCGCTCACTCTTTCTCTCGCTCTCGCGCGCATCCTTTCACAGCACTACAGCTCTTACTCTCTTTCTCTTTCTCTCAATCTCTTTCCCTATACTCGATCGCTTGTCTCGTCGCAACATCGACACACGCCGTGTATATATGAAAAATTGTCTGCATTTCGATCTTTATGTGTCCAAACGAATTTTGAAAAATAGTTTACTTTTAAAACGTTTTTCCATTGTTACAGTCATAACAAGTCATTAATTTAGCTCAAGATAATGCATTCTGTTTACACGATTACATCATAGTTCGAATATACGCGTATTTTCAATGAAAGAATCACTACCGCTCTCTATATCATCGTCCTTTTCTCTCTTTCTTCCTGCTTCGAGATGTTTCGCTCTCTCTCTCTCTCTCTCTCTCTCTCTTTATATAAACGACTCTCAATCTCACTCTCGCGTTCTCTCTCTCTCTCTCTCTCTCTCTCTCACTCTCGGACAAAGACCAGAATTTTTTTTAACGTTTTTTTGTTTTGTTTAATATTGGAATATTATCATTTCACAAAAACCCACTCAGTATGATATTAGCGAATATTCATCCTTATCGTATTGTGTTAATATTAATGTTATCATATCCTCGAATATTATGCTTTTTATATAAATAGGGGGTCAAAGGGAGAGGGGCTGGGGCTGTGGATTTCATTTCTCTTTTTCACCTCACGGAGAAAAAAAGTAGAACAATGCAGGAGGGGGGCAAGGAAGTCGGACGCAATATATTACGGAACAAGTAAAAAATTGTATGTGCATGGGGGTGAGTGGAGGGAAAATTGCAGTGATCGGTTGGTTTTCTAAGTAGTTCGATTATTCAAAAGAAAAAACGTAAAGAGAAAATTTTTTTTCGCTCCTACACTCTTTCTGCTGCATATGATTTTCCCGTTAAACTTTTGTTTTTCGCTTGCTTTTGACTTAATCGTCACGCGCTTATCCGCCGACGGAAAGTTTCTTTTAATTTCTGTCTCTCGACGGGTTGTGTGTGTATGTGTGTGGATTGGGGCGAAAAATTTCCCTATCTCTCTGCTTTTCCTTTTTCGTCCTTCCGCGCCTTTCAAACCTGTGATCTTTCAACTTTCCCGTTTCCCTCTGTACGCTTCCTCTTTCCCTTTTCGAAAAATCGATTAGTTTTTTTGTACCTGTTAACACCGTTTACGTTTTCCTTATTATTTTGTTATGCCTATTGCCTATACTTTTAAACTTTAGCATTATCGCATGTCATCAATTCGAATCGTATTACACATTATTATTACTCTTTTTTCAACTTTTATTTTCGCAATGTGTTCGCCTGCCCATCTGATGTTCCGGCTGTTCGAGTGTCGATGTATCGATATATTCTTAAAGAAGAAAAAGGGGGATGGGGTTGGGGGATCTCAATATTACTTTTAAATCATCATTAATTAAAAACTACTAGAATGCGATTACCTAGCTACGCGAGCATCGAGAGCGCGCACGTGTCTCGCCACCTCCTTTAGCGTATACATCCGCGTTACTAACATTGTTCACTCTCCTTATGGAGCTGTTACAGGCAAGATCTTGAAAAACGTGATTCTAAAAGCGACAAAAGGAGGCCGGGATCACACACGCGCGCATCCGACGTCCGCGAGGGAAGAAATAATATTAGTCCTAGTACAAAAAACGTGAATAAAGATTAACAAAATATGCTCATAAATAATTAAAAAAAAAAAGAGGCTTCGCGAGCAACAGCGATCTTCTTAACATGTTCTACACTCATCTGTATCTCTCTCGCAATCCGATCTTTCCATTTCGCAATTCCGTTAGTCTAGTCAATTTTTATTTTTATATATGCAATAATAATAATAAAAACCACGACGCTTTGACATATTTTTTGCGCGTTCCCTTCATCATAGTGTTGACGGTTCCTTTTTACATTAACTTTCTCTCTCTCTCCCTCTTACTTCTCTCAGACTTTTAGTCCGCTAATCGTTTTTTTTTTAACTTGGTCGCTCTCGATTACTTCTAGTCTCGACTACACTCGACGATCTCGTTAAATTTTAATTTTCTCTTACTCAAAGACCGCTATGCGTCTTTCGCTCCGACATTATATGCGCGAGCGTGCGCCGTATAAAATAAGAATAACAAATTCGTCGTTCAATTGCGTTCACAATGATTTTGCTTTACTCTCTATTTGCATATGTGTTCAACGCTTGTGTATATGTATATTTACTGCATGATTATGAAACAAAATGTGTGTATGCCAGGGGTCTGGGGGGGGGGGGGGGATTTATTGTCCTTCGTTTCTTTTCTCTCATTTGCTTAGTTTACCAAGTGATTTTGCAAGTATACTAATCTGTAAGCTGTTGTTTTTCTTATTGTATGTTATAATAATATCGTTTGCCGGGGGTATCCAGTGAATCTTTACAATTATTGTGTGTGCATTCAGCGTGTGGTCAGCGCTGATGGCTCTTTTCATATCTGTTTTACTCATCTATTTTCGATTTGTATCATGATCGCGTGAGATCCCGAAAACAAGACTATTTTTTCGTTTTTTTTTTTCGATGGACTGCGTAAATCTGTGTTTGTGCGCGCGTTCGCTTTATGACAAATTTTCCTGAACATCGTATCATGCCGAAATGGAGTGAAAAGAAAGAAAAATCGCAATGCAAAATGAACGTTTACGCTTGTGTCGTGTCTTCAATTCATCAACTTTATTACATTCTCATCATAGTCGATATCATAATTACTTTTTTTTGTGTGTATACACCACGATTCGTGCTTGTAAATTTCTCATATTCTTTTTTTATTTATTAAAATCAAGTTCATCAACATCGTTAACATGGTTTTTTTCTTTGCCATCGTACGAAGAAAAAAATTATCATAAAAGAAAAGACAAAATATAAATTGTAAATTGAATAATAAAAAAAAATCATTGAAGCTTTAGTAAACGCAGATAATCTCCAGAACAGGGGGAGGGCGCGTCTGGGCTCTCCAGGGACAAGGGACCAACTACAGCCCGCACTTACAACTCTCTTACTAATTAACTAACAGGCTAACAATAACAACGAGTCTCAACACTCAAAAAAAGAAATGTTTTTGTGTAGTTGTGGGTGTACGTGTGTGCTTGTGTTGTGTTACGTGTAATGATGCTTCCCTTACTGTAATTTAGCCGATTATAAACCTTGCTTATCAGTTTCTTCCTCTGTATACGCGCGCATGTGTGTGTAAGTGTGACTGTGTGCTGTGATGTGTTACATGTATCTCTGTCTTGTTTCGCTCTTTTTTCCTTACGCACTCTTTATAACTCTCGCTCGCTCGCTTGCTATGTTCCTTTTTCTCAGATGCAGGTTACGCTTTATTTTTGTCTTTTTTTGTGTTTCTTATTACTATTATACTTCTTAAACCACGGCCTATTGTGGGTTGTGTACTCAGAGCTCTACGTTTCTTTAAGAGCTAAAAGTCGCTTCGATACGCAAGCTGCGGAGCGAAACTGATTTTTCGGATTTGTTTTGGCTGGCCAAAGAGAATAATGTTTTGCTTCGGTTGTTGATTTTTCGCAGGATATCTGTTATATATTGATGATCGTTTCAATTATTTTATTGAACGAATGCGTACGGCTTTTGCCCTGATAATGGTTGTTGATCAGATCTGATAGAAAGTATTGTGTATCCAGTTATAAATTTCACTCCACAGTGTGTATTAAGCGATATAAAAATTTATTGCAATAACTTTTGAATACAAGAACATATTTATAAGATTAAACATTCATCTTAATAGTTAACACTTAAAAAAACGTAAAGCTTGCTGTAGCCACACCGAATTGGAAAATTTGGTCACTTTGAAATTCGCAAAACTCGAACTTTAGAAAATTAACATCCTTGATTATTAGTAAATATATATTATAATTCAACCAAATTTTGGTATTCGATGCAACTAGCATGGAAAATGGAGTTTGCGTGTCACGTGTTTTCTTTACAATCTGTGATTATTATTATTATTCGATTTGGTGTAGCCTATCATTGTTGTTTCATCTTCTTAAAATCCTGTCTTTACTTCCAACGCTTAACCGAATCTTTACCCTTCTCAATCGTTCCGTTTTCCGTCTCAGTTTATACGTCTTTCAATCTTTCCGCTATTGTTTTCAACGTGGGTGTGCATCGAAATTGCTATTGCGTTTGATTCGAGGAGATAAAATTTCCGTTTTGTGTTTTTTCCATATTTTAGATTAACATCTCAAAAAACATTAATCGTGAATAAAAAGATTCATAGAACAAACAAGATTTTTTTCTAAAAAATATTATAAAATATACAAACAACGCGAATGGCAAACCGTTGGGGTTTCATTCGTCACTATTTAATTTTAAAATTTAAAAACTCGATGGCGCACCTACTCACAAGTCTCTCTGTCTCTCTATCTCTCTCTCTCTCTCTTTCTCTTGAAATCGTGGCCTTCTCGCGAAACTCTCCCAACAAATCTGCAACTCTTCCGTCTCCGTGTATTTCGCTACCGAAAGAAACGCGTCTCAAGAATTTTTTACACAAAAACAAATAAAATTTAACTTCCGCTGCGCGTGCAAAAAAAAACACAAGAGATTTTATTTTTTGAAAGAAAATTAAATTTTGAAGACAAGTTTTCTCGTTAACTTGGGTACTGCGTGCCGTTTGTTTCTTTCTCGTGAAGCTTTTATTACTTTTGTCCGTTTAGCAAATGACTTTTTCCTTTTTCGAACGAAAAAAGTTTTACTGTACACAAGTGGGTTTTACGCTCTTTCACTCCCTCTCTCTCGCTCGCTTTCTCTCCCTCTCTTTCTCGACCGCTCTTCCTTCCCGAAACCGAGCAAAAAAAAGAACAACCCTTTTCCCGATCCTCATTTTCGGAAAGCACGAACCTCGACGAGAGGCTCATTCTTTCCCCTAAGTGTCACATGCTGTTTTCCATCTGTCCGAGGTCCTCGACTGCACACCTTGCTTCGTTAGGCGCAATTTTCTTGGAAAAGAGCGCCACTGGAGAAAGATAGTAGCAGCAGAGAAGACCTGTAGCATATCTCGAACGAACCCCGCGGAGACACCGTTCGCAGAGACGACTAAAACTCGTATATGTCGAGCGTCGTATGCTCGGTCTATCGCTCTCTCACTTTAATCATCGTTATTTCTTATACGTTTTGTTAACTCTCTCACGTCATTACGATTATAAATCCTCCCGTCGCGCTTACGACCCGTTAGCATTTTTAATTATTTTCTTTAAAACGCACAAAACTCTCTATCGCGGTCGCGCATTTCTCTACTTTATTTTATCGCCTGACCCTTAATAATAATAGTTTCACTGACTGTACACATTTATAGACCAACAATAGAAGGTCTAAACCGCGCTTGGCGCGCTTTACGCATACGCTATTACACACACGAGCACACTTTGAACAAATGTCACTCGCTCGTTATTTTTTTTATTTTACTTCATCGTCTTCTTCGTCTTCTTCGCCTAACGTCTGCTTCGTCATCTTCTTTTATTTTTTTTTTCTCTAAACTTTCGAACTTTGAGTTCTTTCTCTTTTGCTCTCAAGAACGTACGACTCGCGCGCCCGGAACGTCGAACCTATCGCAAAACTCGCATTGCCGCGCGGAAAAGGACTTGCGAAGGAAAATTAACGAGGGATGAGCTAAAGCAAGCTCAACTTTGTGCTGAACCAACAGTTACACGTATAATTTTGCTTCAGTATGGCGGCCCAAAAGGGTGTGAGTTGCGCGTATACATAAGATGATAACAAAAAGGGAAACTTTTGATCTATTGCGAAATATGAATGAATGAAAAAAAAAAAAAAGAAAATAAGAGAGACCGAATTCGCTCAGCCCCGGAAATTCTCCTTCAGCCCAGAATGTTCGCGAGACCTTTTTCAAAGGTTCTGCGAAAATCTCACTCGCCGGATTTTCCGCGCGTTCCGTACCTGCTTATCTCGCTTCGTTGCAAATTTTCCCGCCTCGCTCTTTCTCTCGTTTTCTCGCTCTCTCGCTCACTCGCTCGCGCTTATACATGGATTACAGCTTATACGTTTACGCTCTTTCACCCGCCTCTCTCCTATACAGGCGCACGCACAAAAAAAAAATCAAAAGAAGAATCCGCTTCTCTAACTCATATTTTTTTCTCCAATTTTCAATGAATTTTCCGTCAACGCAACACCGAAATAATAATCCTAAAAGCGAAAACTCGCTATGCGACCTTTTCATTTATTTTAGAGCTTTTTTCACATAATATAATTAAAATTCATGTTATTCATCCATGTGTTTTATATCTTTTACTTTTTGTTTCTCATCGTCGTATCTTTGTTTTTATTTCGCAAAGCGCGCGCTGTTGTTTCGCCTGCTTTGTTTTTTTTTCTCTCGATCAAATCGCGTAAACGTCCCGTTTTCTTCTTTTTCACCCTCGAAAATCGCCGTGTAATAAAACATCGCGCAAAGCTCTATCGCTTGTTTTCGCTTCAAATTTTTTTTTTTTAATAATCTCTATCTTTCGCGTAATAATAAGCTTAGACGCGCGTTTTTCTCGCGTCAAAAAGAAGAAAAGTAGGGGATGGACCTCGCTCTCTCTCTCTCTCTCTATCTATACGTCGTTTCACAATAATATAATCATACGAGCCATCACAATAATATATCCCGAAAAAATGTCAACATGTCGCATCGAAAATCCCTTCATTAGTATACGGATCTTCGCTTGGCAGTATCATTTTTAAAACGAACGTGACAATGCAGTAGTGGTATACTTAGAATAGTAAATTAGTTAATATATATCATATATTGTAAATATATAATATTAATTAGTACGGGGTGGGTGGGCGGTCACTCCGATCGTAATAATACAGTCCCAGTGGCACATCACTGTACAATTTTCTTTTAAAAAATCACAACAACAGTGGGGCGAAGGTGGTGGCGTCTTACTTTCTCTCTTCCTATATGTTAGCTGTCTCTATCTCTTACTCTTTCACACGAATATATGTAACATGGTCACGCGCGCATACCGTGTATACAAAAGGTTGTTGCTGCTGCCAGTTTTCGCAATTTCACCTCTCTCCTGCGCTCTCTGAACACTTTTTACACAAAAAAAAATCCATCTCTCGCAGCAGAAAATTTCAACATCAAGTGTGGGTGCCTGGGTGTAGGTGTGTGTGTGTGTGTGTACGTGTACGTGTACGTGTTGTTAATCTAAACGTGTTCATTACTCGTATATTCAATATATTCAAGTGGTCCGTGTATACGTGTATCTGTGGGTGTATATGATGACAGCTCATTCGCTCCGCTATATTATATAGAATATATACGCAACAGTTTCTCTCTCTAGCTATATATGCGCGCCCTCTATACAAAACAACAACAGCAGCAGCAGCAGCAGTACTAATATAGTATAGTTATAGTAGTAATGTTGTTATAGCGGCACAGAGCGGAGTAGTACTATACGAGTTATAGTATGTATATTTATATATATAAATGGGCAGTAGCAGCTAGCGGCTCTCTGCACAGATCTCTCGTGTGTGGTAGTAGAAAAAGTTCTCAGACTCTCTCACTCTCTCTCATCGGATCATCGTGTAACACGAAAAACACTTCCTCCTTGCCTTTTTTTTTTTTTGTTTAGATCAGATCAGAGAAAAAGCTTGCGCTCGCTTACTCGCTCGTGGTCTTGGTCTTTGCAGGTGCAGCTTGCCGCTGGTCAAGTTAGCTCCAGGACTGATACGAGTCCTGGTACCACTCGTCGTCGGCCTGAGCCGAGTTGTTGCCGCCGCCGGAGTTGGACCGCTCGTTTGCTGAATTGCCGCCTCCCGTATTGTTACCGCCACCGCTGCCGCCGCCTCCTCCTCCGCCACCGTTCACACTCGCCATTGCATACGCGTTGCCCAATGGTTGCTGGGCGAGGGGCTGGTTCCCCCAGCTGCTCTGGAAGCGACGTTTAGATTCCCCCTGGTTCTGGTGACCCCCGTCAAACTTTCGCTTACCTGCTGCTTGGTTGTGCCGGTGAAACAGAAAAACAGAGGGACAGGGATGGCGAGAGCACGCCGTCAGCTTGCTTGTCTATGCAATTTTTTTTTTTTTTTTTTTTTTAATTTAACGTCTACTTTGCTAGGAGAAAGAAGTCTACTGATTGCGGATGAACATGGAAGCTATATGCTTCTTTTTCCAAGCAAATGTTATAGTTATGTTTTATTGGTAATATAGAGGAGAAACTATTCAATCTTGTCTCTATTACGAATTCAAAGAAGCGAGCTAAAGGTCTGATTGAATGGTTTCTCGACGTATGATTAATTATGCAATGAAAACTAGTTTATGTTATATTTTAGTAAAAGTTGCACAATGAAGAAAATATCCGTTGAAATCGATCGTATTAACTAATCCATAATCCATTAGATTTATTTTACGACGACGATTCTTTCCGATCGATAAGTGTATCGATTTCAAACGATTAATTTCCTCACTCGCTGCAATAGAAGAAAAACAGATTAGACTAGAAAAGAATCGATGTTAATATATGTTTATTGAAAAATCAATTTCTAGATATAATAAATATGTAACACGTTATTATATAGTACACTTCTTGCTCTCGATTCGCCAGGAGGAATTACACTTTATCGGAGGAACTTTCGAGTGACACCTCGCGTTGATGGATCTTTTTAGCTTTGCCCGTACTCGAAAACCTCGAGAGGCTTAAATTAGCATTTCATTACTCTCCGTCAAACACCTTCGACTGGGTCATCGATCGACCATCAAAAGGTATGTATAGTTGCAAAAATCAACGACTCTATATAAAAACTATCGATTGTACATACAGCTTACACATTTTTGCAACTACGAAAGAAAACAAAACAAAGAAAGTTATTGTCAAGTATATAAGGCTTCGACGCGGAACAATAGGTCGGAACAATGAAAAACGCGAAGAAACTATTCGAAAACTTTTCTAACGTCAAGAACAACTTTAACAACGAGCTGCGTGGTGTCGCCGATAGCATAAAACATGTCGGGGAAAACATAGGGATAAAGGCGAGATGTAATTTCCTTTTCGTCATATCGGACACTTGGTTGGACGTTCGTTTCTTTAACGCTCTCTTATTCTCTCTTTCTCTCGCTCGTTTTCTCTTCTCACGAGACACACACAGGATATATAGATGTCGTCTGGCATCAGTCGCAGTAATGCATCACAGGCGGAGGAGTGTTTATACTTGGACGAGGATGATAGGGACGAGGAGAAGCTTTTTGCGATGGCAAGAAGCGAGTAAGCCAGTGTGAATCTACGGATCTACGAGAGGAGTGCGACAATTATTAATCGTGTTTTTTCAATCTTCGGTATAATATCGATAATATGTATATATAGATAGATATGGACAAATTTCACGTCGTCCTCAGCGGCGCGCTTCGCTGACATTTTCGAACGAAGCGCTACACCGGAGACGCTACTGTTATCAAAAAATAATATCATGGGAAGTGACAGGCTAGCACTCAACGTGTACGATATATAAATACGTGTGATTATATATATGTACATATATACATATACATATATACATATACATATATATATATATATATATATATATATAAAACATTAAAGAAGTACGAGTATAGATAATAGTAATAGACAAAGTATAGAAAAAGAGACGTGTTCGTCCCGTAGATACAGACCATCCTCACCTGGTAAACTTCCCTTGGCGCGGACCACCCCCCCACGAGCGGCTGGCCGTTGGGCCCCACGGGCCCCTGAAGCTGCGGGGTTGCGCCCCCCCCGAACTGGCCCACGTGCTTGGGGGCCACCGACCCGGCCACGTGCCACCGCCGCCGCTCCACGGCCACGTCCAGCCTGGCCAAAACAACGAATAACACACCACAAACGGTTATACAAACCGACTTTTTGCTTTTTTATTGGCTCCTGCCAATTGTTCTTATCAACTTTTATTTTCATTTTTTTTTCTTTCATACGTCACTCGTTTGCTCAAGGTCGCTTTTACTCAACTCATTCGTTCGCTCGATTATAATATAATGTTGCATATATTTATTAAATTTGTATTCTAACAATATACGTATGCTGCTTTTTATCATTGGTTCTCGCGCTTGAGGAAGGACTGGTTGGAAATAAATAATTTTGTTTTTTATGACTAGATCGTAATAATACTTGTGAATTCGTTATCGACGGACTTTTACGAAACAAACGCAATTCGCGGAATAAACTGTCTTTATCCAACCAAACTATTTCTCAAGCGCAAAACAACAAACAGACCTCGTGCGTACTTCACGATTACTCGTTCGTTCGTAAACTTTATATGGAAGATAACCAATCGTACGAGCTCTGTTTACTTTTAAGACTAATAATTTTGAAATATTTCTTTCTTCAAGTTTTTTTATTTCTTTAAGAACTACGATTATATCTTAAATTTTCTCGAATTTCGACTATCCTGCATGAATTTATCTTTTTGAAATATTTAGTAAATTTGTATTTCTTAATCTGCGAGTCCTGATAAGATTTAGACCTGTGACTCAAATTTTAGTGAGGGATAATTAATAGGACCGTTCGATCGGCTTGACTTTACAGACTACCATGAAAAACTTTTTTTCACTATTATCATTCAGAAAACGAAAAAAAGTTTGGCACGCTTTCAGTGTAAGATGTTGGTCGTCAAGTCGATCAGGCTTTAATACAAATGAGAATAAGTAGATTATGGAAAAAGTATGAAAAATATGAAGAAATGGTGCGACAGAGAGTACATAGACTCATAGCATATCGTGTCGGATACATTAGCGGGTCAAAGGCGCGCACGAGTACGCACGCACTCGTGCGCAGACAGATGAATATTTTTGGCGTATAAGCGAAAAACCGGGACACAAGTCGTTTACTCTAAAATAACAACAACAAAAAAAAAAAATAAAATCAAAGCGTCAGCGAAGAAGTCATGTTATAAGCGGCGGCGGCAATCAATCTCTCGACTCGCTACAAGCGGCACAATCGGAGCATAATATATAAGCGGATCTTATGTTTAAACATATGCTGGATAAGGGCGTAAAAAGGCGCAGTTTTCTTTGCAAGCGGCACAAACGTTATTTGCTAGGTTATGATTATTAATTAATGTAAGCGGTATTAGCAGCAGTAGCGATAGTATAGGAGCATTTTTTAAAGCTTTGAACAACAATAGCGTGAACAAAAAAGCGTGTATCAAGCGGCATTTATATGTATATATGTACAGCAGGTATTAAGCGCCTAATGTTATATAAAAGCGTTTTAAGCGTATATATCCCAAGCTCTTGTTTGTCTGTACTCGAGGAAGGCAACTATTCTATGAATGTAAGCAGTTAGTTGCCTTAGTCGAGCAGACCGTTACAATTATTTATTCATTTCGTTTTCTTTCCTCTATCCAATGAACACTGTCTCACACCTTAGCTCACAAACTCAGCGTGTATACTCAAATATCATAAGCCTGACTCATTAATCCTTATTAAAGGCACTCTTTCAACACGGTTATATCATTACGTATTAAAATAACACTTTGGTAAGATGGGCTTGACGTGTCAATGAATTCATGGTAATATAATAATATGCATGTCCTGTAAAACGATCTCTCTTTCTCCTGACGACGAACAACTTTTCCTCCTGAAACATCAAATTCCACGAACAAAAATCTGTTCAACATTTGGGTATCATCAAAGAAAATACATACCAACATTTTATCCAATCAAGTATTTTTAATGAGAATGCAAAGAATAAACAATTTTCTGTGAAAATACCCAGCAAAATAAAAATAATAAAAACAAATAAAAGTTAAACTAAAAAATTAATAAAAATACTTCATACAGTGCACTCAAAGAAATGGCTGAAAAGGAAAAAGAAAAATCGATGTGAAAGGTATAACAGAAAAGAAATCCAAGAGAAAAAGTTGATCGCTAGTTCTTATTCTATCACACTCGCAAATCCAGCACGCACACTCGGGGGGATGCTTGTCTCTCGATGGCACCTGGATACAGAACACTGCGACGAGAGTGTGATCGTTATATCATATCCGAGCCACGAGACAATCTAGTCTAGAAGGAAATTTCCTGAAAAATAAGAAACTCGAATATCCTCTTGTGTGCTCGCTCGTTCGATCTGGATCTCTTTCTGCAAATTGAAGACTGCCGTACCTGTGAATATTGTTAGACTATCTACTACTGTTCTGATGGGAGGGGAAGAAAGTCGAGGGAACAGCGCAGAACGACGAGTGAGAATAACTTCCCTTCTACGGCGAAGAATAAAAACGACGCTGATCGATATGGACTATCTGCACTGTAAAAAATTTTACGAGCCAATCGTGGGCTTGCTCCCGCATGATTTACGCAGTGTAATCTGCAACTTTACTCTCTATGGCCAGAGTTACATATTAGGCATCTCTACAGTGAAGTAGTGATTATACAATAAAAAATGATGTATCTCTGTTTGTTTTTCTCCCTCTTTTTTTTCGAGTTTGGACTCTCTTTTTCTCGTTCTCTCCAATGTGCTTTTCCCGACTTCGCATTAATATAGTTGCTGAAAAATTTTGCACCTCTCGCTCGGGTCTACCATGGCTCAGATATGATTTTGATTGAAATTCGTTTATTAAATTTTGACTAGTTAATTTAATCACAAGCAATTTGAGAGTGGCAGTGTGTTCGGGTTATCGGGGGCTTTAGAGTTAGTACGTAAGAGACATTTCTGTGTTAGTTATTCTGCACCTTCCTTTCCTTCGTTCGTTATTTTGTATTATTAGCATAATTATTTAATATGGTTTAGGAAAAAACATAAGTTATAACTAAATATATTTTTCGAAATAGCCAAACGAAGTTGAGGAATCTATTCACATTAATCTATTATGCTTTCATAAAAAAAAAGTCCTGATTCGAAAAGAGACCACACTCTCGTTCACGTATCACACACTTGTACACATTTTCTGCCATTACTCCTACTATTTTCTTCCTACGAAGTATACACGCTGCATAAAAATACATATTCTTTGAAAATACATACGTTTATGAGTGTGACTCTTGTGTGATTTGTGCAATTGTATCTCGAGATCAGCGCTCAACAATTTTTGTATTCTCTTTCTCACTCTCTCGCTCTTTGCGTGGCAAAACTCTTTCTCTACATGCAGTGCGTCGTTTAATTTGATTAAAGTCAAATTTATTTATACAAATACACAAGACCGTGCACTGAAAAAAAAAATGTAAAATCTTTGTTTATGACACTTATAAAAAATAAAATAACAGAACCTTTACTTTTTTCAGTGTGCACAATCTCTGATATGCTGGTTAGAGTGGCTTATTAGTTATTCATAGATTAGACTTGAGAAAAAATTGCACATCCCTTTGGGGTTAAAAATTGCAATCACCAGCCAAAGAGCACTGGCAGCTAAGCCAACAGCAAGATGACCGATTTTAGACTAGTACAGTATTGCCAGAGTTAATCGCACGCACAGCTTTTTTTGTTATAATAAAATATAATAAAATAATATGTTATACACATGGATATGTGAGATTTTGAAAGAAAAGTGTTATAGTACACAGTAAGAGTGATGCTTGAAGAATATGTTAATAATGTATACGCGACAGAAAAAGACAGAAAAAGACTTCAAAAATTACCGAATTTGTACATTTTTGACAAAAAGAACTTTTGAAAGCTGAGATTTTTTATACTGCAAGTTCTTTTGTAACTAATAAAACAAGATAAAATACGGAACAGCAGCAAGAGAGTGATTAAGGTCATGATGAGGCCAGTTTTTATAAGAAAAGAAAGTGTGTTTCGGTGTGTGATGCGGAGTAATTGATTTTAAACATTAACGATTAATCGAAAATTAGAGAATTAGAAGTGACGTTTGAGGAAGAGCATAAAGAGTAACAGATACAACATTACTGATGTAAAAAACATGGGATTCCGCGAACACTGTGCCACAATCAAACTACCTATCTCTTAATTAATTAAACATTTAACAACAACGATAAAAAAAGAATACCATAACAATGATAATCATTTTCCAATTTGTTTGTAGATTATTATTGTTATAGTTATTGTTATCTTATCATAACAATTTTTAAAATTAACAAAAATAACTAATAAATAAATCAAGTACTAAAAAAAGGACTTTTAAAAACGATTAAAAAATGGCGACCCACCGGTTGAGGCTGCCTGCCTCTCCCTCTGGCAGGTGGCGGAGGCGGCGCGTAATCGAAAAAGAAATCTTCGTATCGATAATAGTCATCGTAATATGGTTCACTGTAGCCACCTCGATAATCCCCGTAACCGTAATAGTCGTAATCATAATCTATAAAAACACACATTACAAATAGACCCAAAATTTAGCCACGTTGTATATATGCAATAACAACAACAAAAACGTTTGTACGTGATAAACCGATTGTTGTTAGTCATGAAAAAAAAAAGAAAAATATGTATATATGTACATGTATGTATATAACAAGTTTATAGAACATTTTACAAAAAAATAAACAAAAATAATTATAAACTAAGTACTATACAGTAGCATAAAAAAACATGTACAACGTATGATTATAACTATTTACTGCTGCTCAGTCAATGCAATTAAATGCCAATTTATTACATATAGCTGAGCTACAGTAAGAAATGGCTATTACAATTGTCATATTCCAAATTAAAGACCAAAAAATAAATAAAAACAATTGACATGCCGGAAAAAGATAAAAGTTTAAGATTTTTGTTGTCCATGTATGCCAATAGACTCGTGAGATGAGAAACAAATAATAAACAAAATAATCCACTATTAAGTAGATAGAAGAAACAAACAAGAGAGAACTCAAAAACTCGTTGCACTATCGATTGGTTGAAATGCATTATATATACAGAAAAATTTTCGATTGGCACTGAGCACATGTCAAAGAAAAGATCAAGTCCCATTTCGAAAGAACCCCCTAAAGTATTTGGAAAGACCCTTTTAAAATGTACCCTACCACCGTCACATTTAAAGACTCCACAAAACGCATTCCAACTTTCGTAATCTCTACGTTTGTAAAAAAAATATTCAAATTACGACACTTTTTTATAATATATCGATTCAGGAACCGATAACGAAAGTTGGCATACACATATGAACAAAAAAATTGTATGTACAACTCAACCAAATACTGAAAATAAAATAAACTGATCTATTTGTACTCGTGACAACAACGCATTCAATATTCTTAACATTTCTCGCGGCTTACCTAATTCCTTGAGAGCTGAAAACAGATTATTTCGATTGATGAAACGTTTGTACGTTTGTTAAACTAAAATGTAGGTTTCACACGCTCACTTATCAACTTCATACTCTCAAAATAATAATTTAACTGAAATCTAATGACAATAAAATAAACAAAAAATACAAAAAACTTAATTGAACTTATTTCCCAATAAGACACTCATTCAATTCCCATTATCAACGTAAATGAACTAAAATAAATTGACCAAATAACTCAATGATACCAAAACATAAATATACAAAACAAACAATACATGCATGCGTAACTTCTTTAGCAATTGATAAAGAAAAAATAAAGTTTGATTTTGTGATAGGATATATGGTAGGTAGTAAGGTTATAAGAGCGCCTATATTTTTTTGGAATTATTTGAAACAGTAGTTTCAATTTTCTAATTATTACTTTTTTGTTAGTTGAATCGTACTTTTACTATTAAGATCAAAGAAATAGTAATCAGCTTTTGTGTACAGTTTAAAACAGTTCTTATAAGCAACAAGTGAATGAATGTAATGATATGAAATTGGTTATTATTAGCATCATTATATCTCACTACAACCTTACTTAATCATGAGATAATCCGTTTTTATTGTTTATAGTGTGATAAAATACTTTTTAACTAGTCAAATTCGTAGGTTGAATGAGAAATTTAAAGAGATGAGGCATTGGGAATTTTATTGACAAAACACCTTAGACCATTTTTGCGCTCCAAAAAGTTCATTTTTCATGCGCATAAGCAAAAAGGTATGTAGTGAGATAGTAGGAGATTCCCCAAGCATGCGGGATGTTCAATATTGCATTAATTAAGAAATTTTATTGAAAAGTTGTCATAGAAAATTCACAGTGACATTACTGTCTTCATTGGTTCAAGTCGCATATAATGAATATATGCTTCAATTTATAGGTCCTCTATTATTATCTTTCAATATTGTGTTCTATCTAGTGATTTGAACCAGCTATATTTTCTAATATATATGTATATCTGAATTTTGTCTATCCTGGACAATTAACGGTTGTATAGGAATAAATTATAACTTTGTAACAAAAATTGTGATAAAAAATAAATCAACAGTTATGAATAATTAAAAAAAAAACTTATCGACTCAAGTTAATAAAAAAAAAAGAATAATGACTTTCATATAATATAAAATTAACTGATTTGCTCGCAAATAAATAAATCGAATGCTAATTGGGTAAGCTAACTTACCGTAGGTGTCATTCCGCGCTAATGGTCCACGCATACCTGCACCAGTACCACGAGGGCCCTGTCCAGGTCCACGAACTGGCATTGGGCCTCCCATCATGCCCGGATGCGAAGGTGACCCTCTGCAGATAACAAACACACGTTTAATATATCCATCAAAATAATAATCAAAATCATATATTTGATTTCAAATTTTAACGATAAGCAAATATGAATTGGATCTACTTTGAAAATCTAAACCAAGAGTACTATATTTTGTCTAATAATTCTAGAAAATAAAGGTAATTTCCGTACAAGGCATTGTCGTATCCGCCGCGGCTTTGCATCATCTGCACCATTTGCATCATTCTACGTTCGCGCGCTCGCAGCATTTCCTCCTTCTTTTTCTTGTCCGATGGTGGCTTCGCTAGCGAAACTTCAATGTGGGAACCACCCATTTCCTTGCCGTTTAGTTCTCGCATAGCCTAAGCAGATAAAAAAAAGTAGTTTAAAAAATTAGTTTACACAAAGAAGAGGGATGTGGATTTTATTAATGCTATGAAATTATTGTATACCTTAACAGCACATTCCCGTTCTTCAAAATGTATGAAAGCATAATCCTTGATCTTTTTCACCCTCTCAATTTTGCCATATTGTTCGAAGCACTCCTTCAGTTTTTCTTCCGAACAGTCTTGAGTCAAGTTCCTTACATACAGTACTCTTACCTATTTGATGAAAACAAAACGGATTTAGTCGAACAATATTAAACTTAGTTTATACAACATCAAAATATATTTTTTATACAAACTCACTTTGGACATAGTCTGTTCATCTGGTTCTTCCTGAGGATCAGCCCAGTCTACGATGATGTCACAACCCCAAACCTTCATGCGTCCAGTTCCGAGTCTTCGCTTAGCCAGCGAAGCTGCCTTGTGAGATTCATACTCCAAAAAGCAGAAACCTCGGTTCTTCTTCTTGTCATCAGGTGAACTGTAGATTATCACCTCGGTCAAGCCAGCTATGGCAAGGAAAATCAAAGATACGTGTAAGGAGACATTTAATTCTAAAGCAATATTGTAACTTAAATTAAAATAAAATTAAAAAAACTTCTGAACAAATAAAAAAATAAAAATAAAATTAACGAATGTTAATGGGCTGATAACGAAAAATTTAATTGCGAAACGATATTTAAAATTTTGAAGAAAAAAATGAATTTAAATAATATGCAGATAAATGAAATTCTTGATATGTTTTCAAAAAAACATTGCAGATTCCACGATGAACTGTTGTATCCAATATTAATCTTTAAAAATAAGTAAAGACATGAATGAATTAATGAATCAATGAATGAGTGAATGAATGAAGAATGATATGATTTATTAATACTGGTTTTTCTCTCTTTCGCTTTGCATGAGTAAATAAAAAAATATGAGCCTGATCAATGATGAAAATAATAAGTTGTAGTATTGGATGAAAGTAAAAAAAGAGAGAAAAAAAATATAATGTAAGTTTAGTGTTCTTTAACATAATCTCTGTCAAATTATTGTTTTTCAATTCTCTGGGGTTATATGGTTCAACTCTCCTTCCTCTCAGTTTAAAAGCTCCATTCCGCTGGATAATATATGGTACCTACCACTCGCATTAACAAATGAAAATACTTTATTTTAAAAAGAGAGAAAAACACCAATCGCATTCAATTTCTTCCACCGTTTGAAAACACACAGAAAAAAAATAAATAAATAGAACAAAAATAAGAAAAAAAAAAAACGATAAATAAACCCAAAAGCAGTGTACACACCCAACTAATTGATACAACTAAAAACAGTCCTGACCGCACCCAACGTTCCTCTACGTCTATAATCATTTTAAGTAATATACGTTTACTTAAAGTAGTGAAACACTGAATTTAGCCAAGTGTATATTGCCAATTGGATAGTCCAAAACCTTTCCGTAGAGTCATAGATTTTTCTTTGTATAATGTAGCATGCACATAGTCTTTGAAAGAGAAAAATCTTGAGAAATAAAAATAAAAAAATAATAGACTGCTATCGAGAGATAAAAGAAAATAAATCACGTGCTAGGATCTTGAAATTTGTCTAATATAATTTTTTGAGTTAATTGGAATCAGGTTTGGATCTATGTAAGTTCTCTTGAATCCTCTACTCCTTTGACCCTGGCACTTGCCTCAAGGATTTGTGCTTTTGTCAGTTGGGTATTTTTCCTCTCTGTATCCAGACTCTGGAGTATTCAGCATGCAGTAAGTTCCTCAATCATTCTCACATATATTCATTGATCTCCTAATTTTAGAATATTCATATTTCGATTTTACTACAGTATTTTGTTGTCTCACAAAAAAAAAAAAAAAAAAAAAAAAAAAAAGAAATTGTTTATTGTTGATTTACTGCATAAAATTGCAATAGGGTGTTATTACTTTTTAATGTTGAGAAAGCAGGAAATCTATTAATCACTCACAAAAAATTATTCAATAAACTCGCAGAGAGGTATACAGATGTGTTTAGTTAGTGACTGTATCGCCGTTTAATAAGAGAAAGTTAATTTTGCTGATGCAATAATGGCTAAATAGGAATTTTCACGAGTGTTCTACAAAGAGTTATTCGAAGGGCGGACTTTTTTTTTTGGACTTTATCAAAGTTGTACCAGATTTCCAAATTCCATTCACACACTCAGTCGTTCTTCTTCGCAGTCGCTCGATTCTGCTCATTCGCGCAAAAGTCAAACTTGTTTTTCTTCTTGTTCTTTTTCATAAGGAAATCAAATGAAAAAAAAAGAAAAAAAAATTGGAAATCAACTTTCTTTTTGCCTGATTCTTAAGGGCGATTGTCAACTTACGTGCGTGCTTTGTAAATTCTTCGAACAAGTCATCTCGGTCTCGATTCTTTGGAATATTTCCCACAAACAAGCGGTGATTGTTATAAGATACGGTAACACCAATCTTTTTCCCTTTCCGAATCTCATAATCATTTAGCTGTAAGAATAATGTGGAAGGAGAGTGCCAATTAAGCTTGCCTTTTTTTTGTGAAAAAAAAAAATGATCGTCGGCTTATATTGGCTGTGACTGACCGTGTGGGGAAAATTTTGTTTGTCTTTCGTTCTTTTTGTGTTTCTTTTCTTTGTATTTCTGTTCTAAACGCAATTTTTCAGTTTCTAAGTTCGTTTTTGCTTTTCTCTTTTCTCAAAAATTGACAAGTGACCTTCGAGGACACGAGAGGATTTCGCACATAGAGGAAGAGAAGTCGAAGGATCTTGATTAAACCAATTTGAAGGAAGCGGATGATGTAATGCCATAAGGTTGTAGAATTTGCAGGGTGGGTGTGGGAGTGCCTGTCCGTTTCTTAGCGAGCCACACACGCCCCAACAGGTCCACGCAGGTCTCCCAGAACCCCCATGCTTTGAGGCTTAGTCATGAATTTTGATTGGTAAACCGATTTTTTGTTCGTTCTCTTTTCTTGCATTTACGCTCTTTTCTTTCACCATATCAAGCAAGTCATTGAAGCGACTGATATTACGCGATTGATAATCAACTAATGAGTTTTTCAAATGACACCAGACATATCCCGAATCATACCGATCATAGCTTGCTCTCGTGGCAATAGCAACGATTTCTTACAAAGGTACACCTAAGTTGCTTTATAAATATACCGTCTGGTGCGGTCTATATTATGTCGACCTTTAATCGTAATTAAAACTTTTCCTTATGAATTCTACAAGAGATAACATATAAAACCTTTCGGCAAAACCGACTTAGTGTACGCGAATTATCACGACTTAAATACTAAAAATTATACAAGATTCTCTCGCAAAAGCGCGCGTGCTCTCTCTCTCTCTCTCTCTCTCTTTCTCGCTTGCTTACTTACAGCCTTACTTAAGTTTAGCTATTATTTTCCCTTCCGTCACTCCTTTTGCTCCTCTTTTTTTCTAGCCCAGCAATCGTCAATAATCTATGAACAAGTTCAGCCAACCAGCGAACACGTGTACATTGTCACAAATTTTCAAAATGTATTATAGCAAAATAGAATAGCCGTAGAAGGTCGCATACAATAGTGTTCAAAAGTTATAGCAGATCAAAAAGCAGTGAGAAATAAAAGAAATAAAAATTGCAGGCTTTAAGAAAGGAGGAACTGAGCGACGAAAATATTTATTCAATGTATATACTTCTAAATGCAGAGGAGAGCGGGAAGATCAAAGAAAGGCATACGTAAATAACTAGAATAACCAAACTTCGTTTTTTTTTTAAACTTTGCAATACACGAGAGAATTATATGATAAATTCGGAAAGAGATAAATGTTATAATGTGCTCTATAGAAAAAACAGCACATTACTGCTAACTGCTTATAAATTTTCGTTCAGTGTACGAGTTCGTGAATTTGTACATTTTGTTTAAAATATTTTCTATGCAACTCATAACTCAACCTAAATATGAGAGGAACAGAAGACTTGGACCAGAGAGGTGTTATTCTGTTCACTAATAAACCGAGAGGCAAGGAGACTGACCAAAAGTAATCTTTTTTCTTTTTCTAGTAATGGTGATGAAGGCATCATGCAAACGCGAATCTCAGTCAGACCAATGATGGAAAGAAAGCATTCATTGATCAGACAAGATTCGTCCAATCATTCGCAGTCAACCATCTTCTTTCATCGATGCTCCATTTAACTAATGACGTAGTAATACATGACAAAATAGTTCTTGTAGCAATGATGCAGACCAACTCTACTTATAAGCTACCACTCTCTTATTGTTTACTGTAATACAAAGGTAGTAAGAAGAGGCAGGTAGAGGTAGGTATTTAAGGTATAGGTAAACACACGCCTCGAATTCACTTTACCTGTTAATTTACCAAACTCGTCCAAGATCTCCTCTTTGCCTTTTGACTTTGGTATGTTCCCCACGAAAAGTCGTAGATTAGGAACGCTAATGTTTACTTTCAGACTCTTGCCGGGTTTTATTTCGTAATTATCGAGCTGTGGGATGAAGAAAAAACACACACATGCCTAATTTTGTTTCAAATTCATAAAAAATAAAAAAAAAATAAATAAAAAGAAAGAAATTTTGTGTCAAATAAGGTAAAAGAAAATTTTGTCCATTATTTTCTATCTTTTTTTTCTTTTTGAAAAAAAAAAAGAAAACAGAAAAATAACTGGCCGAAAGAGAAATAATAGAAATTTTGATTTGCCAAAACATCCTTGGATAGAAAATTAATTAAAAGAAGTAAATAAACATTGAAATAAAAATAACTAAAAAAAAATTGAATTATTATTTTTTTAGCATGGCGTGGATCTCCATTATAGCATGCGCTTTGTTGCTCGAATCTTCACAAGATAGGAAACCGGCGTGTGCTCTGGCGTTAAATTTAACGCCAGTGCACTCCTGTAAATAAATCTTTTAGCCTAACCAATTTTTCACAAAATTTTGTTACAAAAATTGTCACTGTCCAATAAGATGTTAGACCAATTGAGTAAATATACCCCTAACCAATTAAATTGCCTGATCTTTTCATAATTTCATATATTTTGTCCAGGAAGGTTCTCCACTCCCAATTTTGCCCACTGAGCAAAGAGGAGAGCTGGAAAAGAAACTCATCCGTAGAACTCTGTTAATATTTTGCGTTGTTCAGATCTCCATAACACAACAAAAGAATGTTTGTTTCGGGATACAAGTTGGATGTCAGTATGCGTATGTACTTGAATTATGAATAAAAATGGTCAGGGACATATAAGTATAATAAAAAAAAATCGCTTATGTGGATTGTTCGTTGATTTGTTTAGATTTTTTTTTTCTTTTTAAGACTTTAGTTATCTCATTTTTTAGAGGATTTTTTAAGTTTTTTTTTAAAACACATATAACTACTATTACGTACAAAAAAACATAACACTGAACAAGCCACATGTATGTGTATTGCACTTAACTAAAATGTTTAACATGAAAACATAAACGTAACATATATTATACGTAACAAAATTTCAAAGAGAAAACTGCAAATGCACTATCAAATGAAATGACAAGACTGATAAAATCAAGGAAATAAAAAATAAGAGTTAAACATTTTGATTAAGAGTAGGCCATGGTAGCAATAACAATTTTGTAACATTCTAAAAATTTTGTAAATAATAAATAAATAAAAAGATCCAATGAGTCCATAGCGGCATGGTAGTCAACTAATGGGAATGAGAAAAGATAAGATTGTACATGATACAAGGAGGACAGTCGTGTGAGTTACTAAAAGAGTTTAACATACCTCTCTGACAGCTTGTTGCGCAGCATCCCTGTTTGTAAATGTTATAAAGGCATATCCCCTGTTTGTACCCGTCATTGGATCCATCATTAACCTGAGATCCCAGATCTTGCCACACTTTTCAAAGAGAGGTATTAACTCATCTTCATACATGTCTTTTGGAATCTTGCCGCAGAATACCTTTGTGAAGGAAATCGTTTCAAAATATAGTAGTCAATAAAGGTACATAGTATATCGAAAACAATTGGTTCTAAATAATCTTACTTCACAACCAGTGCCAGGTGTTGGTCCTTCCCAGTTTGGTGGTGGTCCTCCGTACTTTCTCTGTCCAGTGGTAACATCAAGAGGATAGCCAGTTCGTTCCAGTATCATCTGGAAAAGGCAAGATATTATCAGAAAGTGCCTCAATTGTAGGCTCCTGTAGACTTTTATATGTTCAGCAATATAATTGCTCTGCACTAGGTGAATTTTGATTTCAAAGCAAGAATATTCCATGACATATCCACATTGTCTGTTCATGCGTGTCTTTATCTACTTGCACATCTTGTACCACAGCTGTATATTGAGCTTACCTTGATTTTATCTTCATCGGGTGCCTTGGGTGTTGTGCTGGTGTTGCCAGTTCCCTGGCCAGCACGGCTCTTCTGCCTGTAGGTCTTCATGACTCCGCACAAGTATGCTGATTTGTTGGACACATGCTCCAGATTTGACTCGAGGAACTGTGTGAGGACATTGAGTGCTCCATCAACGGGAAACTCCTTGAGTGCGTCCAAGGCTCTCTCATCCAGGTCCACATGGGCCAGCTTTCCAGTCTTGTAGATCTCATCGAGTTTACCAGCGACTTTCTCATTTAGCCCATATTGTATGAGCTTTGAGTAGTCCTCTGTTCGCTCGACGTACTCCATCTCCTCCTTGGACTGTTTGTCCTCTGCTTTTATTTCCCCGTTCCCCTCTGCCATGTCTGCAAGGGAAAGAGAACAACAACCAGTTAATTGCTGTGCACGACATCAATTACACTCAATTGTGCATATCGCGAAATTCGATCATAATAGAGCAACTGAAGAGTCTAGTGAATATTCGCACATCGACGCGGATACCGTTTCAGAAAAAGTTTGACAGCTCTTGGTACGACACCGCCTACAACGAGCACACGGGACGCTACTACCCTCGCGAAAACAAACACAACTCTATCTCTATCTCTTTCTCTCTCACTCACTCTCGGGCGTCGATCGATCCCCGCTGCAGCCGGCGGCGCACCTAACCTGCCAACATCCGCGCGAAAAACAAGAGAACCGCACCTATACGTTACACAGTAAGTACGTATATCTATATACTATATATCCAGAGGAGCAACGATAAATGCAGAGCGCGCTAGACGTGCGAGATAGCTCGGGAAAAGACACACGGGCGGTGCGCGATTACCAGACCAAAATATTTTCCCTCCCCCCACCACTTCCGCCGTTCGCGTCCTGTGCTATATAGACACCGCCGCCAGTGGAAAATGCACGGCACCGAGCAGACATATAGCTACTTTGCACAGCACTCACACGCACACACCCACACACACACACACACAGACGGCGTAAGTAGTCGAACCACTGACGGGACAGACGCCCACACAGTAGACCTCTCTCTCTCTCTCTCTCTCTCTCTCTCTCTCTCTCTCTCTCTCTCCTCTACACGCACATCCGTATAGCTATATATATAAGCGCATGCACTTTGTGTCTGGGGCCCGTGTGTGAGTTCTCCTTCGGAGATATAATACGCCTGCGTGCAAAGAGGCGCGCGGGGCTATCGGCCGCGAGAGCCAGTGAGAAAGACAGAGATAGATTTCGCGAGGAATTCGCGAGAAAGTAAAGTGCAACGGACTGCGCTGCGAGCGCGCGATAAGAGGGCGACAAGAAAGTGCGCCATGCGAGAGAGAGAGAGAGAGAGAGAGAGAGAGAGAGAGAGAGAGAGAGAGAGAGAGAGAGAGAGAGAGAGAGAGAGAGAGGGAGGGACAGAAAGAGAGCGAAGAGTCAAGAAGGAGAGAAAGAGAGAGAGAGAGAGAGACACGGAATAAAAAGGAGGCAACGGTCTAACAATAGCTCGGAGGCATCCGGCGAAGCATCGGAGTCGCCTCCTTCTTTTCCGCGCGGTGAAAACCGGCCGGAAAACAAGGCTTTTCGCACTGAATGCACTTTTTCGCAGAGAGAAAAAAACAACAATAGCTGCACTCGCGTCTAAACGTTTCTCACTGTCGACGACGACGACGACGACGACGATGACGACGACGATCCGACGGCCCGAGAAAATCGGAGTAACACAGCAGCAGCAGCAGGAGCGCCGAATGCACTACGTGTACCGCTGCGCTGCAGTCACTCGAGCGCGCAGATACACATACACACACACACATATATACACTCGCGCAAGCGTTCACGTCGTCGTCTCCATCTTGTGCGAATCTCCGGCGGCGGCGGCAACGCCGCGCGTTCCCTCCCTGCGTGCGCGCTCTGCGAGCCTTGCGTTTTCTTTCCTCTTTCACTCGCTATGCTCTTCTTCTACACTCGCACACAAGGGGCTGCCTTTTTTTATTATCTAAGATTCTTTCGCTCTCTCTCTCTCTCTCTCTCTCTCTCTCTCTCTCACTTTCCTAGGTTACTAGACGAATAGGATACCTGCGAGTCCGTGTACTGTTTGTACGTGTGAGAGGCCGGTGTTTCGCGCGGGGAGGGGGGGGGGGGCAGCTGCTGCTGGAGAGACGAAAAGGCGCGCGCGCCGAAAATCCCTCGGCCTGCACTACTTATACAGAGCACGGCGGCACAGCACTGAGAGAGCCGAGCCGCTCTCTCGGCTTCGCAGCGCAGCAGCGGCGCTCTCGGCGCGCGCCAAAGTGGTGGGGGCATAAAAACACAGAGAGAGAGAGAGAGAGAGAGAGAGAGAGCTGCGCTCGAGGAAATGGCGACGCGCGAATACACGTACGTCTATACAGACTTATACGTGTATGTGTCTGTGTATGTGCAAGAGAGTGAGAGGGGAGGCGAAAAACGTGACCGAGGCGCGCACTTGGCCAACGTGTCTCCGGCAGAATGAAAGAGCGCGCTGCTGCTGCTGTGCACGACGACTGGTTGCTCGGCGGCGCGAGAGAGAGAGAGACCGATTGGCGAATATAACCTACGGAGCTCGCGAAAAGACGCGCGGAAAAGGAGAGATGTAAGAACGCCCTTTTGGAAATTTTGTGCATCTCATATTTTTTTAGAGTTTTTTTGCAAATTTTTTTTAATCTGAGTTGCGCTACCCTTTTTCTATACCTGTACAGATTTTTTGCGGGTGTATAGCGAGGGGTTCGATCGTAAGCGAGAAGGGGTCGTTGGAAAGGGGTGGCCCGCGTTTTTTGTCGATTGGATTTCGACCGAGCGATTTAATTGTATGTTATGATGCGCGATTATGAATGGACTGCACTGGCTGCTGCACAGGCTGGCCGATCCGTGCGGCTAGATAAGCGTGAATGATTGGAGGATTGGGTGCGGAGCGCGAATTTTAAATATATACGTATTCGCGGTACGAGGGGGCCGGGCGACATTTTTCCTGGACGTTGATAACTTGTTGCGCTTCAGCTAGGACTTGTACTTCTATTCACTCGTTTTCGTCTGCATCTCGCGAGTGTAAACACACACAGATGCCATCGATTCCTATATCGGATTTCCATTAACCTGTCGGCGCTATTTTCGCTGACGACGCGTGGCGAATAAAAATTTCAAATCGGCGAATAATTTACCGGCCTCGAAATCGCGCCACCGAAAATAATCTCCCGGTGACCTTTCGCGCAACAACAATCCACTATCAACCCCCTCCGTCATCGGAGCAAAATCCTCTCGTCTAGCGAGCCGCTTTAATCTGGCGAGAAGGAAGACTCGAAAGAGGAGAGACCCATCCATCCAGCAACGCGAAAAATAAGATGAAAAAAACACGCGTCTTTCAGGCTCGAATCACGGGGGCACAATGCGCATAATACAACAAATAAATCCCGAATTTAAATCTCATTCTTCGGCTCTTTCTCTCTCGTCCGAGCCGCGCACGAAATTCGCACAAGTGTGCACACACACAAGTGTATATATACAGCACACGCGCACACAGACGTACAGGCAAAGAAGAAAGAGAAGGACAGAAAGAAAGAAAGAAGAAGAGGAGAAGGACCGAGTCTCGCGATATTCCGGCGGGCGCGACACCCGATTGGCCAACGCGCGCGCACACATACACACACACACACACACGCTCGCTCGAGACAAAAAAGACGACGGAGAGGCGTACGAAACAAAAAACAAGGAGAGAGAGAGAGAGAGAGAGAGCGAGGCTTGCAATATGCACTCGCGCCGAACAACGAACCGACGAGCTGCAGGAGAGAGAGGGACGCTTCTTTCTTTCTCTCTCTCTCTTGCTCGCTCACTCGCCTCCCCTACTCTACTCTTTTTCCTTTCGCCTGGCCGTTCGCTCGCTCGTTCGTTAGCTTCGCCGGCTGCGATTCTCAACCTCGAGCCGACGCTCTCCCCCTTCCTTTCCGTCGCTGCATTTTTCGCTGTTGCACATTACAGCGCGTGTGTATCGTCGCCCGGTGAAGATTTTTCGTCGCCGCGTTTTCTCCAGCGATGGATCCTTCGATTTTACTGCCGACCCGTGAGCATCGCAGTTAGTTGTTACGTCTACGCGGAATTGCAAAAAAAAAGAAGACAAAAAACGAAGCCGGTGCATCGCGGAATGCGCATCACTGGCGGTAAAAACTTGACAAGTTCACAACGACGCTCTGCGCTGCGCTGCTGCAGCTGAAATGAAACGAGCGTGCGGCGCTCGGACTCCTTTCAGGCGCAGCCTTTATGCCCATTATTACGCTCGTATGCAATTTTTCCCCCCGACGCTTTTCTTCTCCCCGCGGCCGTTGCAGTCGGCATTTACACAGGCATAGCCCTCCCCCCCTATGGTATACGCTCTACTGTACGTGCATTTTCGAACGGCGGCTGATTTTTACTTACTTTCCGAGGGCAGTGTACGCGCCGCGCGCTCTTATGTGAAAAGGGGCGAGAGAGAGAGAGAGAGAGTGCAACGGTTTTTCTCGCGCGCGCGAGCGATGTATGCATCCAGCGAGGCAACAGTCGAAGGCCGCGCGCTATCTTCGGCAGACTTCGAAAATAGAAGCGCGTCGCCGTGCGCGAATACACTCATATACACAGAGATAAGACGGTGTGTGAGTGAAAGAGAGAGAGAGAGAGACAGAGAGAGGGAGAGAAGCGGCGCAAAAAAGGAAGAGAAGGAGCGTCTAGCCGGAAAAGCCTTTTTCTACTGCTCGTGTTTTCGGCGAGTATAGCCGGCGAGACGACTCCCGCCACGGTGGCACATCGCGACTCGAAAATATACGCGCGCGATGCAAGTGTTGAGTATACCGGGTGTCCCGAGAAGCACAGCTGCGCATCGCTGCACTTGGCCAAGAGAATCAGGAGATATCGGCCCCACGGGAGAAGACACGAGTTTTCAGTAGTAACAGACAAGATTGGTCGGAAAAGCCGGGAAAGCCGGCCGGCGAGATACTCTAGCCATAGCTATATACAGGGTGACTCGCACGTGGCGTCCTCGAGGCAGCTTCTCGAAAAGTCTCTCGACGCGTTTCAAAATAAAGCAAAGATACACACGCATGCGGCGAGCTGGAATATACGTTCGCAAATACATATCATATAAAACATCGGTGTCTCTCCCGACCGCAGGCGTCCTTCAAAAACTCGAAGCCCCACACGCCGGTTATGCTATACAGGCATCACAGAGAGCCTAACGTATACGAGTGAAAGTCCGCGCACGCTGCAGTCTCCGCGCGAGCGGCTGCATCATGTACCAACGTTGCAACAAAAGTGCATACACGCGCGCGCGCGCCAACGGAATTCCCGGCATCGGACCACCACATGTGCATGACTGCATGTGTGTACTGTATAGGGAAGGGCTGCATCGACAAAGCCGAGTATACGGGGAGAGGGAGAGAGATGCACGAATGCACGAGGGAATATACCTGTGGCGCTCGGATGCATACGTGTATGCAAGCGTTCGCGGTATTTTCGCGATAAGGCCGTATCGAGGGGCTTTAGGGGGCCGAAGATGCGTTCTACCTTACCGACTTGAATGGCGTACAGATGTTTTTTGTTAGAAGAGGTAAAGTAGGATGCATCCAAAGATATTGCGAAAGAAGCGCTACAGGGTCGAGAGATAAAAAAAAAAATGAAAAAAAGTTTGTTACTGAACCAACCGAGAGAACGTTGATGTCCTTTTCCTCCGCGCTGCACAGGCAGGTCTGTCGCAGCGAGTGCGTCTCTCTCTCCCGAGTCCTTTCTCTCGTGGCTCGACGAGAGCAAGGTTCTTAGCGAAAGACTTCCAACTGATGTATGAAAAATCCTCGTCTCTCGCACAAGTCAACGATGTGTCGAACAAAACAAGGAGAACTAAAAACAGTCTGTGGGTTTGCGTGTCTCTCCGCGATAACACAATAATCTCGTGGATATAAGCGAGGGTCAATCAAGGCACCGCGCGACAGCGATGTCGCATGATTGTCAAAGCGCGCCCGCGCGCGCGCCTTCCCTGCTTTGTCTCTCTCTCGGCACACGTCGTTGCGTCCCCGCTGCACTTGTCGGACTGAGCTCCACTGGCTGCGTGCGAGTGCTGCCTCCTGCGCCGCGCGACAGCGACGCGCCACGAGATATCCTCTCCTCGTCGGCGCGCAGGTGCGAGTGTATCGTCGGGACTGCCGCGATAGATGGGAAAAGACGAAAATTAACGAGGTGAGGGGAAAGAGAGAAAGAACGATCGTTTACTATGCTGGTTCACGCACGATTATAACTGAGGCGTCGATATATACATATATATATATACATATATCAACCGTGATGCACACTAACTAGCCCGGACTCAACCAACACTTTTTTGCCATCCGCCGGGCGGTGTATTGTCTTCTTCGTTGATCTTCTTCTTCTTCTTCTTCTTCTGGTCGATGTGCTGATGACGATGCGTTGTGTCTGGGTGTGCGGGCGCAGCAGCTCTCCCACGATGCACTAACAACGACGACCGCTCAAAAAGAGAGCAAAATTTCGACGACGCTACTGTAGGCACTCGCGAATCGCGCACAATTTTGCTGGTCGTACAACTGTTTTTCTTTTTCTTCTATTTTTGCTCAAGCACTTTTTATCAATGTTGATGATGATGATGACGATGTTGGTCTAACGTCGAATTTCGAGGATCCAACTTATGTGTTCCCTTTTCACGGCTCGCCGTCTCGTCGTGTTGTTGTCGTTGTTGTTGTCGTTGAAAATTTACACGAGGGAATACTAGGAGGAGAGGAGGACGAGGAGGATGGGTGTGTGGGTAGGTAGGGGGAGTGTGTTTGCTACTGCTGCTGCTGCTGCTGCTGCTGCTGCTGGTCTTCCCTCGTTGGCCTTGCGTTTCCTCTTCTGGTCTGTGTTATGTATGTACTAACAAACGCCGAAAATGCTCACTCGCGCGGGTCACTCTCACGCGTGTTGATTTTTTTTTTAACAAACAAAACAGAAACACAACAAGGTAGTTAAAAATTAAAAAAAAAATAATAATTTCAACAGTCCGTCGCGCGGTTGGCTTGCTGATGTTGTTGTCTTCCTTGGCTTCTTTTGAATACTTTGCACTGTATTGTTGTTGTTGTTGCACGTTGTTGTTTCCGACAGAGCGCGCGAAAACTCGAAGAGAGATAACGTCGAACGAGTGAGGGAGAGAGAGTGAGTGTGTGTTTTTGGAATACGGAGAGATGCGCGCTCCGTTTTTTCGAACAGGGTGTAAAAGGTGCGGTAATGATGATGATGATGATGATGAGAGGTAGAAAAATTTAACCGCCAGGTTGTGGTGCAGCCGCGCGGCGGTTCGTGCCTACATAGCCGTGATGCATAAATTGGACTGGCGCGACTGGCGAGACTCGGCGAGCGCTGCACCGCCGTGAAGAGAAGCAGAGGAGGGAGAAGGAGCCAGAGAGAGAGAGAGAGAGAGAGAGAGAGAGAGAGAGAAAGAATACGCGCCGACAGCGCCGCCAAGCGAGAGCTCTGTCTCTTTCTCTCTCTCTTGCTCGCTTATGCCGTCCTTAGCAGCGCTCTCTCGCCGTCTCTCCTCTTTCGCGCTGCCGCCGCGCCAAACCAGTTTGCAATCTCTCTCTCTCTCTCTCTCCCTCCGTCTTTCTTCCGTCTCTCCGCTTCGCGCTTTTTCGAGAGAGAGAGAGAGAGAGAGGAGAGGGCTCCGCCTCGATTCGCGCGCAGGAGCGTAATACGAGATATTCCCCGCTCGCCTCTCCTTCGTTCCCTGATTCTCGCTCTGTACTTTATACAAGTAGACTGTGCGCAAATGAATTTCGCTACGATAGTGTACAGCAAGTATCGCAAAATTCGAATTTCCAAAATAAGTACACGCGGATCTCGAGTCGCTCGAACATTAGAAATAGCAGCAGCAGCAGCAGCCGCGGCGCACAGGTTCAAAATTGTTGTCTCGAGAGGCCTCCACCCCCGGCGTCGTCGTCGGCGGAGCCCTTCCCCTACTCCCTTAGACACGCCGTATATACTCGAGACGTTCCCTGCGTGCAGCAGCGGCGAATGGTCTAGCCGGGCTATCCTGGACTTTATCTACTATTTCGCATAGAGAGCTAGAGGACGGACCTGCGTGCATCTGTGTGCGCCTATACAGCATAGTATAAAGAATAGATCGGGCGCCCCCCGGGCTCGCTGGGATGCTTTTAAAATTTAAAATGCCGGGCCTATTCTTTTTTTTTCTATTCTTTTTCTGGAGCGTCAGGAGAGCAGATTGGAATTCGAGATTGGTATCGGCGGTCGAGGGGGTTAATTAACGCTGGGAGGTAGGTTCTGCCGAGTTTTTGGAAATTATTATTTATCTCATGTCTAAATTCGACCGCACGCTCTTACACGCACACAGGCGCAGCATCAGGAGCAGCGGCAGCAATAGCAGCAGGAACACCTGAATACCACCCCAGTGTACGGGGAGTAACAAGAGCGCGAAAACGCACAGACCTGCGCGTCGTCTTTCAGTATATGGGTGTATATACATACACACACAGGAAAGAGAGAAACGGAGGGCGAGAAAGGAGAATACACACGGGGTCCCCGGAAATTTTTGCAAAGGGCCCACGAGAAATTTTTCGCAAAGGGGAGAGAAAGAGCGAGCGAGAGACCGGCAGCAGATCCTGGGATTCGCAAAAACGGAAGAAGAGAGAGAAGGAGAGAGGACGAAGAAGAGACCTTGAGCGCGCGCAAAAGGCCTAAACGCGCGCGCAGTTCGAGAGAGGGAGAGACGGATGGAGGAGAGAGGGGGAGAGCCGAGAGTTCGTGAACCTTTGCGCGGCGGCGGCGGCGGCGAGCGCGATTAACCGAGAGAAGGAGCCGGGAAAGAGAGAGGGGGGGGAGGCGCAGAAATCGAGTCTGTCTGTCTCTCTCCCTTCCTCCCCCTCTTTCTCTCTTGACGCCCCCTTGATTTTTCTTTCTCTCTCTATACGCTGCTGCTTGTGTGTATGTACTCGAAGCCTACGTTTAAGCCCTAATGTGTGTACTTCGTTGTATTAACCTGTCGATTTTCTATATGCAGATTCGAGTTTTCCATCGATCCCGCCCGTTAGTCGCCTCGTCATGGAAGCCTTCGAGTGTCTCTGAGAAGAAGGACTCGACTTTCGATGTATCGGAAGCGTTTGTATATGCACAAGTGCGAGCGAAGAAGTTCGCGAATCGGAATCGATTTTTTTACGTTGCGTCCCGTATGGCTAATATGCATAAAAAAGGGCCCTCGTCTTCTTGCAACCTGCAGGAAAATTGCCAGCTTAAAAGGAAACAAAAAATAATAAAACCAATCGTCCCACATTTCCCCGGTCAGCTGCATCAAACGGCCCAAAACAGCCAAAACAAACTCCCCCGCTCGCGCAAAAAACAACAGCGCAATCCATCTCCCGCACACAAATAAAAAGCTTCTCTCTCTCGCTTTCGCATCGAATTCTCACCGAGCCGTGAATGAATCCATATTCGCCGGCTGCAATTGTCGCTCGTTCTATATGCTCTCTCCATCCTCCTCTCTTTCGCTTCGTTTTCCTTGTTGTTTTTTTTTCTGCTCGTCGGGCATATATCGATGATAGCCCGGACTGCGCATGTGAAAATACGGGCGCGAGGAGAGAGCAACAGGTTCTTTGCACTCTGCGGGCGGCGACGGCGGCGAGCTGCTGCTCGATTTTTTGCCGGGGCCCCGCGTAAATAAATTTTACGCGAGGGATTTTCGTCGAGCGGCGATACGCCGAGTGGGTTAGAAGAGGGGAGAGAGGAGAGAGCGTGTCATCGAACTTGCGCTTTGCTTCGATTTTCGCGGTCGGATGTGCATTGGTCGCTGCAATGTCGGGCGATTGTTTGTTCTACCTTCTCTCTTTTTGCGGGAAAATTGTGCGTTTGTGAGGTAACAGTACTTTTTTAAGGATGAATGTTTTTGAAATAGAAATTTATGTCTTGCCTAATTTAAAATTATCTACTTGAAAAAAAATGCATCAAACAAGGCATTGTTTGTACAATGTTGGAGCCTACTATTACAAAGGTCAAACTTCAAACCGTAATTGCCTTTTATCACACATCAATGCAAAATCTCGTTACAACTCAAAACTAGTTCCTATACCTAATCTCCAAACAATCAATTATCCACTACGAAATCAAAAAGAAACCCTCGAGTCAAAAGGCGTCGACGTCGGGCTGATCGATCGATTCTCCCATATAAACAGCACTTGGCCGCGTATAGCGCAACCCAAACAACAACAGCGTCGAAAGACGTATATATATATATATATATATATATATATATATATATATATATATATAGCTACTCGTTTGATATTTAATTAATGCTCTCAGCATAGGAGCTGCACATAAAACGGAGCTAATTAATGCGTATAGGATTTTTTAAACTATTCCTACTGCTCGCACGATATCCGTCACGACAGAAAATGTACACACTCTCCGCGCTGTTGCGCTCGATAAAGACGTTCGCGGAAAGTAACGCACTTATACACTGCAGAATTCGCTCAAGAAAAAAAAGCCGACGCAAGGAGAGTATCTATACTTTCGATAAAAAAAATGTATCGAGCCTCGTTATCGTTCTCATTATTTTCGCACTATCTTATCGGCGAGGCGTGTATAATGACGCGAATTCCTAAAACTTTCGACTCTTATCTGGTGTGTATAAATTCAAAACGACGATTCAGTTCTCGTCACTTTTTTTTATTCTCCTAAAGCTTGGAAAAAATCGTTTCACCGACCATCAGCACACCTGTCACACCCTCGAGCGCCTGCAGTCGAAGGAAAGGAAGAAAATATCAATGCCCTTCCCTGCGCGCCAAAGGCGAAAGAAAGGGTATAGATATTGTTGTGACCGAGCCTGAAGAATCGCGCATAGCGACCTTAGCAACGAGATCAACGACGTCGCGGGTGTTATTGTTTATGTTTAGTCTGGTTCTGTCAGCTGTTGAGAACAGTTGTGTTTACGTTCGAATAAAGAGTCCGAGTTCAAGAGTTATTTTATATAAGTAACGTGCTGTTATTTTTATTATATATATATATATATATATAGTAGTCACGGCTGGGTAAAAAAGTCTCGAGATTGCCGCGAGCGCAGCCGAGAAAGAGAGGATTATCGATCAGTGCAAACATGTAGGCGTATACAGAAGACGCCGACTGCGCTGCACCCCCGAAAAGCGCGACGACCTAAGCCAAGCGTCTCTGACTAGAGCAGGACTGATGTGTTATATATACTACAGACGCTCGCGTCTACACAGAGTATAGAGAGAGATAGAGAGGGACTCGAGACAGACACGGTCACCGAAATCGAGCGCGCATGTGTGCTGCGAGTGGTCTAGGTCCGGGCCGGTCGGCCTAGAGCATGAAGAACGAGAGACAGCGAGAGAAAGAACAAAAGCGAAGCCGTCGGCGGCGACGGCGGAGGAGTATTCAGGCACAGGCCCCCGAGATTCCTTTCGATTTCTACGCTCCTTTTTCGCAGCATCTCTCGCGAGCGCTGTACACTATACGCAGCGGCGGCGGCGGCGGAACGGGGATATCGGAGAAAGAGAGAGAGAGAGAGAGAGAGAGAGAGAGAGAGAGAGAGAGAGAGAGGAGAGCGGAACTCGAGCAGGCTGCAGCAGACGGCGCGCGAGGGAGAGAGCGAGTTCGTTCGCATCGAAGGATGGCGACGAGAGGGGAAGAGAGCCTATAGTAATATAGTCTCTCTCTCTCTCTCTCTTTCGCGTCGGAGGAACGAAACGAGAAAAGAACGGTTATTTGCGAGAGAGGTGGAGGCGGCTGCTGCTGCCGAGGCACAAAAATAAATCGAGCCGACGACGAAGACGACGAAGACGACGACGGCGAAGGAATGAACAAGGTCGAGAACGAGGCGAGAGCGCAGGCCGCTGCAAGGCCAGAAATTACAAGAGACCGATCCCACGCCGCGAGCGACTCGCCCTCTATGCAACTCTGTCTCTCTGCGCGAGCGCGCGTCTTTTTTCTCGTTCTCGGGCGCGTGCGGATTTCGGAGTGCATGAGCCTGTATGCGAGAACGCGGGCTTTCTCGGAAGGAGACGCGCGAATTTTTACGCCTGGAATCTATGCGCTTTCCGAATCGACGGCATCTGGAGCATTCGTGGAATCAAAGGGCGAAGAATTTCGAGACAAATTCACATCCGAGAGGGGCCGAGAATCTCGATCGGACGGCCCTGGACCCAGCTAGCAACCCACGGAGAGAGAGAAAGAGAGAGTATGTAATATCCCTCTCCGAGGACGCTATCGTCTGGTCGAGCGTGCAGCAGCAGCAAGGTACATACCCGCGATGCCCCTCAGAAACGAGAAGGACGGAGCACGCGGAGAGGAGGAAACAGCGAGCAAAGGAACAACGACCGAGAAAGAGCGCCTGTGTAGAGAGGGAGCCGAACCTGCGCGCGCGCGCGCGCGCGAGACAGACGAAGAGGGCCGAAAGGGTGATGTGGACGAAGAAGAGAGAGAGATAGCGAGAGAGGCAGCGAAAAGAGAGAAAAAGGAGAGAACCAAAGGGGGAGAGAGAGATAGAAGGGGAGGACAAAGCGAGACAGAAAATTAGTGAGTGAGAGAGAGAGGGACGGAGTGGACGACGACGATGTGCTTACAGACTGGTTCGCTCGCAGAAACCTGTTCCCCTTGTCCTTCCCTCTTTCTCTCTCTCTCTCTCTCTCTCTCTCGATCTCCCGAACGCTGCGCGCGGAGCGCTGTGCTCACGCACTTTCGCCGCCAACTTTTCTATACTTTCCTGCTGATTATCCTTATAATGGACCCGAAATTCTCGGCTCCTCCTTACTCGTGCATTTTTCCTATTTCTATATACGCGAAAACATTATTCGCGGCTTATGCGCTTTTGATAAATTAACGGAGCGATTCATTCAAACCAAGAAAAAAAAAACAACAAACAATAGGTATACTTTTCGCGCAGCGCATCGAAAGTTTTTAATATATTTTTCACGAGAGAATCGCGAAACAAAAGCCCCGTCGAGGGGCTACCACCCGACGCTGCTACTGTTGCGCAAAAATTAAATACCTGTTGAATGTGTAAACTCTCTCACTCGTTCTTTCAACTTGCTAATGCACGCCCGTATATACTGAGAGAGAGGGAACTTTTTTAATTTCAACTTTTTCAACGCGCGCCAGCCCATCGCGAAGCTCTTTTCAAAATTAAACGATCGTTAACGGCTCATTATTCAGAAGCGCGCGAGGGCGTCGCTCATCTTTGTATGCGCCATATCGAGCGAATTACGAAAAAAAAAAAAAAAAAAAAAAAAGAGTTCAATGCACTGCACCCCCCTGATGCTGCACCGAATCGAAATAAATCGCGACCTGCGCGGTATTATTACGATGCGTCATCTTCGACGCTTACGGGAGAGGTAATTTTATGGAGCGGTTTGCACCATATATCGGGGGTGGTATAAGTGCGCTTCGATAAAGACATTATGCCCGATGATGCAACGATCGGTATATGTTTAAACAATACTGCGTTTTAATAATTTCCAAGCTGGAATTTTTCCTTATGCCAGGTTTTCGCAACGTTGCGTCATCCGCAACTTTTCGTACCAGCGGGTGAAATTCAACGATTTTTAACAGTTTCGTCGAGGTGTAGCTGTAGCGAGTGATATTAATACTGTCCGGGCTGAATTTGAGAAAATGTCATTTCATCACTCGGATTCGCTGCCAAAAGCAAGGCTGGTCATCAGTTGCGCAACTCAATTATTTATACACGCTATGCTGAAACAAATTATACCGAGAAGACACTTTGCCTGATTCACAATACTAATAATACAAACTCGTTCGATGCGGATCCCGATGAATCAACAAACGAGCGTCGCGGTATCGATATATCGAGTTGCCATCACATTATACTCCCGCGACCGGTGAAAACTCAATGCGCAAGCGAGCCGTCCGACGCGATGTACAAACACACGTGCGCACACAATCTCTCTCTCTCTCGCTCTCTCTCGCGTCCTGCCGCCGTGCGCGGCGTATAATGCACTTGAGGGAGCGTTTTTTCTCTCTCTCTCCGTCTTTTGCACAGAGTCGCACGTTCGCGTTGGGCCATTGTCGTGGGAGGCTGAAATCCGAACGTCGGCGCATTATGTCGAGCTTTGTATGACTGGAAAAAGGGGGGCAAAAAGGGAGAAAGAGCGAGAGAGAAGGAAAAAAGAATCGCGCGTCTAGCCCACTTCCGTCCGGCGAGTGTATGTATGCGTGTACATAAATGTGCGCGTATTATGCGAAAATATGTGCGCTGCACTTTCTCATTGCCCTTCGATTCGTGATAATATAATAGAGAAGCGCTGATCAGAGAGGTACAGGGTGCAGATCGTCCTTTCTGGAGCTTCCTTGAGTTTTCAAAAAACAGACTCATCTCCCCCACTCCTCCGTCGTGCTGTATCAAACTAAAAGCTCGAAGCCGATGAAAAATTCTCTTTGATTATAATTTCCTCGTCGTTTCCACCACCCCCAAGCCTTATCCCCACCTCCGATCGCTCTCCTTTCTTCATCCGCGCACTTCCCTCAAGCATATAACCCTTCTCGCACTTTCGTTTTTTCGCAGCTCTCCACTCCGTTGTTTCACGCACTCACGTGTATACGCGCCATTCTCTCCCCTTCCCTATACTCTTGTGCCCTGCGAGTTTGTCTATGTTTGATTGCTGATTAGACGTCCGCGCGTTTTGTGAGCCTGTGGCGCGAAACGGAGCTCCGTCTGGCTCGCTTTTCGATTGTCCTCTGCGGTTGGCTGCTGTTTTTTTCTCTCTCTCTCTCTCTCTCTCTCTCTCTCTCTCTCTCTTTCTCGTCACTAACGCGCACGGCAGACGCCCGATGGTGCGAAAATAAATAGCAGAGAATGGCTCGTGCGAAACCGGCGAGAATGCGAGAGAGATCTTTCTTTGGGTTTCTATAAATTACGCGTGCCTGCGCTTTTGAGATTTTTGCCGGGGCTTCGCGCGACAGTCTGTGTGTTTGTTTTATTTTGTAAACACGCGATTTTTATTGAAACGTCGAGTAGAATGGCTTTTTGTGAGCGGCGAAATTGAAAATTGATATGGCATCGTTATTTATTATTTCCGTTATTCTTATGCGAGCTGAAGAATACGGCCATTAATAATTGACAGACGTGTGGGAGAGATAAGGGGTATTGGGTGTAATTAAATTTCGAGTTTATCGATCGGGACTATCCTAATCGGGGATTCTCGATCATCCGCTGCTGCCACTCGAATTCGTTAATCTATCCTAGTTTTCATCAATAACGTATTAATACGTGTTTTCAACGCTGCTACTAAATGCTGGATATAACTTTAATGCGCTTGCGCCACAACGTGAAGCAACAAAAGATATTGAAAATGCAACACCAAAAACAAATCCTCGATAAACCGCTGCAGTACTCGTTAATCAATCGTGAATTCTGATTCTCACGAAGAAAACAAAGCAGTGAATGGGCCCCGCGATTTCTCTGCTATAATCGCGCATCTGTACTGGCGCTATTTTTAAATTGCGAATCAATACTGTTTACGTCCGACAGACGTTGGCACATCTCGCGTGCGATTCTCGTACACTAAGTACTCTTTATTGCGCGAATCGAGGCCTTCCCGAGAAGGCACATTAAACCCTTTAATCCTCGAGCTTTTTTTTTTAAAAAGTAAAAAAAATCGCTCAAACGAAAGCGTCCTTCTTTGATCTCGCCGGGGTCTTGTCGCCAATCAATTCCGAGAAAACGATAAAACTCTCGAGCCAACACTGCATTATCGCGATGGCGCGTAATCAGCGAGAGAGTTGACGCGAACCGCTGCCCTTTTAGTTCCGCGCAAACTGCAGCGACGATACGAAAAGACCAGACGTTTCGTAATGCGATATATTCTGCTTTCTCGAGGATATGCGTATAATTTTTCCGCGTTCCAAAAATCGCCAGCCTCACGCATTTATGCACACGAGGTTGAGCTGAATATAGAAGGGCGAAAATTATGAAATTTATCAACGATGATCCACGTACTTGTAATACAGTATATAGCGAGATGGAGAAATAGAAAAAAAAGACGATTGCTCTCGTCGGTCCCTATATGCTATAGAGTCTCTGCGTTCCGGCGTTTTGCGCCCCTTGCCCCTTTCGCGCCTAAACTCGTTTAGAGGCGTTGGACACTTTTGCTTGCATAAATTACGGAAATTAATATTTTATGCACGCGCACTGTAAAAAGTCTCTACTTTAGAGCGAGCCCAGGACAAATTTGAATTATCGGTTTCGTTTCGTTTTTCTAAAGGGGGCGTCACTCGCCGACCTGGAATCTCTGAATTTACTTTTTTCTCTCTACTCTCACTCTTCATCTTCGTACACACAGAGACGCGCACGGTATTGCAAAGGGGTTGGTCTCTCTCTCTCTCTCTCTCTCTCTCTCTCTCTCTCTCTCTCTCTCT
>QLSS01000061.1:320941-429004 GCA_024372645.1 Trichomalopsis sarcophagae | reverse complement strand
GAGAGAGAGAGAGAGAGAGAGAGAGAGAGAGAGAGAGAGAGAGAGAGTTAAGGGCGGGAAGAGAAGAAGAAGAAGAGACGGACAGACAAGAGCAGCAGCAGCAGCAGCAGCAGCGCGCATGCGAAGAGGAGAGAGAGAGAGAGAGTAAGCGGATGCCGGAATTTTTCTCAGGATGAGCCGGACAGCCGGTGTACGCGCGTATATAACACACGAGGCGAAGCATTCCTCCTCTCTCCCTTGGCTTATACGGGCGGCGGCGGCGAGATATAGAGGGCATTAGCGACCCCCGGTCAGATGAGAGAAAACCTGTCCGCTGAGAAAATTTTTTCTGTGGCCCCCCTGCGAATCTAACCGGGCAGAGCAGCGGCGCATCCACTGCGCCTTTTGCTGTGGATACATAGGGGCGGACTGCAGAGCGCGAGGATGAGAAGATTTTTATACATATATCGTTGAAAATGAATTAAGCACTGTGTGGTTTGGCTTTGCTGCTCTCGCTCGCGCGGGTTAGCAGTAATTTTGGTTTTCTCTTTTCAGACCTTTGTCACCGGCTCTCTGCGCTCTATCTTTTGTTCTCGAGCCTCGGCTTCTTATATACAAGCCGCGTAGCTCATCTCGCGTAGTTTTGCAGTTACAAAATTTCGAGAGATAAAGAGGGGGAAGCACGGACGAACGTTTTTTCGAAATTCCGAAAAAGACCGGATACTTTTTCCTCTCCTTCTCAGGAGCGCGAGAGAAAGGGGTGTACAGCATGCACCTGGCGGCTAAACGCTCTTCCTTCTTTCAATTTCTCAAATTTTTACGTCTATAGTGCAAGTATGTATACTCAACTGTTGCTCTCTCTCTCTCTCTCTCTCTCGAAGCTGATGGCTGATTATGCTCTCTGTGGCAGACGACGCAAGATTCGCTAGGCAACGCACTAAGACACCATAGTAATGTCCTCTACTCGATCTCACTCACTCGTGCTGTGATATATTGCAAAGTGTACACGGATGCAGAGCGCAGTCTCTCGCTCTCTATCTCGCTCGGTTTCTGCAAGCCAACTGCAGTATAGCGGCGCATCGGGGCACACACGTGTTTCGTCCACGTGTGCGGCGCAGCAGCGCAAAAGCTCCTTCTCTCTTTCTCTCTCTTTCCTTCCCCCGTTTCTCGGCAACATCTGTGCACTGTGCTGGACGGACGAGAGAGAGAGAGAGAGAGAGAGAGAGAGAGAGAGAGAGAGAGAGAAAGGAGGGTGTGTATATACTTGTTGCGGCGGTGCTCTTGCGGATTTTTAGTGGATTCTTTTTGCCCGCTCTCTACACTCGGCAGCTTGTTGCAGCAACGGCTCTTTGTGCGTAAAGTCTGCGTGTGCGTTATACATGAGTATATTCGGGGGAATGGAAGCAGGAAACCAACTCCCGATGAGAAGGGGATTGATCGATTGATTCGCGAGCGCGGTATAGACTTTTGTGCGCCGCTGATTAAGGGGATAAACGATTTCCTCTCTCTCTCTCTCTCTCAGGCGATTGGCTTTGTGCGCTCAAGGAACTTGATTTCTGTATGTTTGACGGGAGGCTTTGTCGCGCTCCGACGCGATAATTGCGTTCGGAGAGAGAGAGGGGGGGGGGGGGGGGTTGATACGAGCCCTCGATTGACTGCGGATTGCATTATGCGCGCAAGAAGTTGTTCCAAGTCTCGAGGATCGACATTTTTATCATACGAGAAAAATTGTTATCGATAAATATACGCGGCCGTGGCCTTGAACTACCGGCGCTTCTATGAATAGTGCAGGCAGATACAACAAGGTGCATATGGAGAACGAAGAGAGAAAAAAAGGAGAGCGGGGCATTAAAATATCAATGGGTCCTCGATCGGCGCGTCAAAACGGCCCGGAGGCAATTACGAAATTCGAAAACCACGTCCCCCCCTCTTCTTCTAGGTCGGGACTGGCCTCAGAATAAATACGCGAAATTCGGTATTTGCAGCTCACATGTACACATATAAGACAAAGAGAGAGAGAGAGCGAGAGAGAGAGAGAGAGAGAGATAGAGAGAGAGAAGAGAGAAAAAGCGAAAAGGGGGTCGGAGTATAGCGTCTCGAAGGTTTACTTTAACACTCGAATTCGCGCTCGAAGACGGGCCTATATAGGACCCTATATGCCGTATACAAATAGAGAAGCCGTACGTATGCGGCATACGTGCGAGGCACCGAAAAGCGCATCGGCGTGTATACGCAGGGCACCGCAGTGGGGCTCAATTTCCTCGATTAAACAGAGACGGCGGCGTCCCTCTCCTAGACAAAGCCGCGGGCCTGCTCTACTAGGAGCAAAACGAAAGCGGCCGGCGCGCCATCAGCAGCAGCGCTGGAAGAGGATCGAAGCCCCAGGTGCTGCCGTACTGCCCCCAGCGAAGGGCCCAGCGGAGAGAAAAATATCTCTCTGGCGGGGCGAGAGCGAGCCGGTGCATATATATATATATATATATATATATACACACATAGATACACAGAAGGGGAGACTGCGCAGGGGGTCGTTGGACCAGGGCGCTATCTAAATTACCATGATAAAGCCCGCCTCAATGTTATGTCCTATTAAGTCACAGCTTTGCTCTCTTTCTCTCTCGCACTAGATTTTTGCCTCGACTGCGCCGTATATACACTCGTGTGGACGATGGGAATCATCGCTCCTGCGTATGTGTGCGTAAAATCGTCCGAGGGGTGAAGGAAGAAGAAGAAGAAGAGGAAGAAGACTGTGACCTAATGCGCTGACGCGCATCTTCTTCGTGTACACACACGCACGCACACACATGTGTATCTATACCGTAGCGAGAGAGACTGGACACGGGCTTTCGGCGAAAAGCGAGACAAAAGTAAGGAGATTGCGGTCAAGGATAAAAGGGTTGAAGCCCCTTCGCCCGATATCCGCGAATATTTCCGTTCTCTATACTATACTTGTGTGCTGCTATACTATAAGGCTGCTGCAGCGACAGAGCAGAAGCACTCGAAAAACCAAAATTGCGGTTCACTTCGTTGCCGAGAGAGAGAGAGAGAGAGAGAGAGAGAGAGAGAGAGAGAGAGAGATGCGGAGAGGCTACTCTTTTTACGCTCGCGTTTTCTTCCAGCTTCTCGTGGTTTTCGACTCTTCGGTGGGAACTCGCGACGAGCGATAATAACCGCCGGGGGGAGAAAGTTGAGGCAACTTGCGCTGTGAACTGATCATTCAATACTATCATTAGTGTCTATTCGATGCTACCAAGTTGCCTTGTCGAGGCATAATCGCGTTCGACGAATAAAAGCACAATACAATCAGTAAAACTCGAGCAAAGACCAACGTTATCCGGAAGCGAATTTTCGCTCAGGTCGCGTGCTACCACCTATATACTCTCACGCACACAACGCCTACATATAGAACAGCACGTCGATTCCAATTTCGCGAACTCGAAACTCCCTGCGCGCACGAACACACGCGAGACAGATCACGTGCCCGGAGACTCGATGCGTCGGCTCGCCGCAAGTAGTAACAGACAAAAGATCCGTCTCCGACTGGACCCCTCGAAAAATCGCTAAAAATCGATACTTACACCCAGTGAAAGTCAAAAGTCGAGCGATACCAGTCCGACGACTGTACGCGAGTGAATCATCGATTCCACGTTTTCGATTTCCGTTCGCGAAAAAAGCACCGGCAGCGGCGCCGCCGCTCAGCTCTCGTGCAAAAACGCCACTCACACATATACACACGCTCACCGCCAATGGGTAACATCCGCGAGCGGAAATTATAACCTATCCGGATGGCGCTCCTCTCTCTCTCTCTCTCTCTCTCTCTCTGCCCTCCGTCGGCGGTTCGCGAAACTTAACCTCATTTTTTCGCGAATCGCATCTCTCTCGACGAGGAGAAAAAAGCTCGAGCCGGAGAGTCGCTGCCTAGAAGGCGAGAGGAAAAATAATGATGCAGAAATACCTGTTGCAAGCCGGGAAGCGTGCAGTGCGTGCCCGAGGTAGAAGAAGAAGAAGAAGAAGCAGCAGCTTCGAGTGGTAGTCGATCGCTCTGTCCGTCGATCGGCGCAAAAAAAGTCCTTCGCCGCTCTCTCTCTCTAGTCTCTGGCTCTGCTGCAGTCGCGCCGACTCAGTTCGTGCACTCTGTTGCCGTGAAAAAACTATATGCGCGATATGTAGCCGATACAGTATAGCCAACACACGCGCGGCGACGATTTATTCGCGTCTATCGATTCGATCGATATACTTGTTGTACAGGGCGGCGCGCGGGAAATCGGGAAAAGCTCGGCGGCGATCTCTCAACTCAACGACTCTTGGCGATTTTCATGCTCGATCCTCTCGGGAAATGTCTATATGGACGACGCGCTGCTCTGGTCTCTGCCTGCTCTGCGCGCGCGGCGAGCGCACTCTTTCGTTCCGTGTGTGTCTCTCTCCTTTCCACCTCCTCCGCCGCCACCGCCGCCAACGCGAGAGAGAAAGATATATATATATATATATAGAGAGAGAGAGAGAGAACGACGAGTGTGTGTTGCCGAACGGTCGCCGCGCTGACGTCACTGGTTGTTGTACGCGCCCGGCTTAGGCTTTTATCACAACGAGAACGGGTTTTTGGAGATTTCGCGAGGTTTTCGCTCAGTTCTCGTATACGGGCGACTGTGCGAATAACGAGATAGATAAAATGCGTTCGGCTAAAGGAGAGAATATGGTACTCGAGCTATACACCGTTCTTGACGATTTTAGTATGAGTCTCGATCATAAATAAAGCTGTCGACAATAATTCCGAGTATTAGAAAAATTGCACCGATTATAACCGCACAACATCGCGCAGTATAGGCTACTCTGTTTCGCGTCATCGTCGATTTAATCGCATTTAAAAATGTTAGCCAATCGCTTAAATTTATAAAATTTCCTATAGCATATAGAAAAAGTTAGTCTTGTTTATCAGCAGTATTCCGCAATCTTAGAAATTTCACAATGTTTTTGGAGGCATGCCTTGAATGATTGAACAAAATATCGTACAGAAAAAAATTGCATCCTAGCACCTTAATAGTAGATTCATCCTGCAGGAATCTTTAATGGCTTGAAAAATTAGTAAGCCGAAGCACATACACACATCAAGTACATTACTATTTGTCTATGCACTAACTATAGGTAATCGAATAACGTGACTCAATGCATAATGCGCGACGCGTCGCCCGCTCCGTTCAGACACATTCATCTCGTGCGCAGCACACTCCAATACCAAATGCACTCCCGCATCATGCGCGGACGAGCGAGACGGAGAATTGACGAGACGTGGCCCCCTTGAAACTCCCTATCTCTCTTACTCTCATCATGATTCGGGCCAATTTTCCCTTTCGGGCCTAATCCTCAATTAATCTCAATCTGTATTTTTGCAATGCAACTACACCCAGTTCCAATCGCTTTGTTCAATTTTCGTTAGCGTGTATTATAAAGTGTCCTCGTCCGCGCAATTTCCTCGGGGAAAAAATTACACGTTGCGTTTCTCGGAACTCGAGAAGCGTTCTATATCTCGCTCAGCGAATCTTCCTCATTACGGCAAAATGCTTATGTAGACGACTCCCGTAAAAGAATCATTATAGGCTACCACCGCACACGGAGACGCCCTGCGTATACAGGTGATTAGGGCGTCCCTGCAGTCGAGCCCACAACGGCTGTCCCGAAGCTGAAACTCTGCGTAGTCGACCATTAAAATCGAACCTCCGAATCAGCGCAGGTTCCCTCCGTGCATACTTATAAGAACGCCAACAAATACGAGCTCTCAGCCGACGCTTCATTCACAAACATTCCAGACGCCAACCGACTTTTTTTCCCACCTACGCCGTTGTGAACGCCGCCGCATTCCGCGTTCATAGGCGTGTTTGTTTCTCTCTCTCTCTCTCTCTCTCTCTCACTCTCTCCCGCTTACTCACTCCCGCGGCGGCGTGTCACGGTGAGCGTTGTACGTTGGATGTTAGGCGTTAGCCTGCATCGCACACTACTCGCGCGCTCGCACACCCGAATTTCCTCTCCGCGTCCTCGTGAGGACGATGAGGAGACGCCTGTAGCGGGATCACCAGCTCACAAGGACTCGAGAGAAGAACAAGCAAGAGAAGCGAGATGAGGGAGGTAGCGCGACGGGTCGCTCTGGCCGCGCTGGTCGGCTGCTACCTGTTGGGCGTAGTCCGAGCGCAGAACGACAGGAAAGACTACTACGAGACTTTCGGCGACCAATCGCCTCCGGACTGGCTGGCTCGCGATGCCTTCGACGAGATCCGCCATAAGATGGACAAAGTCAACCAGGACAACTGCCAGATCCAGCATCTCGACGACCTCTACCTGCCCGGGGACAGTGTATCCCACCTGCCGGACATCAAGGAAATCAACATCAACCCCATCTTCCCCAATAGGACGGCCTTGCTGCACATTCACAACATGGCTCTCACCAGGAGCTTCTACTGGAGTTATATCCTGCAGTCGAGGAACTACAAGCCGCCCATCAACGACACCTACGACCCTGGTATGATGTACTACTTCCTGTCTACCGTGGCTGATGTCTCCGCCAATCCCTACATCAACGCCTCGGCCATCTACTTTGCCCCCAACATGTCCTTCTCCTCGTCGTACAGAGGATTCTTCAACAAGACCCTGCCCAGGTTCGCACCCAGGACATTCAGGGCTGATGACTTCAACGATCCCGTGCATATCGAGAGGATATCCACGAGAAACACTTTTACAATGCAAGATCTTGGAGCTTTCCCCAAGAGTCAGCTAAGCAAGGATTATACCACTGACTACTATAGGATAAACGAATGGCGAGTAACAAAATGATAGACTATGTTTGAGCGTGCAAATGATGTGTGATAGCAGGAGGATTGCGTGTATTTTCATTGGATTCCAGTCCCCGTACAAACTGGTTTTAACGGTTTCCAATTTTTCAGGTACAAAAAGTGGTTGCCAGATGATCCAACCAGACACGATACTAAAATGACATACCAAGTGGAAATAAGATATGCAAATAACACAAACATTACTCATACCTTCCACGGTCCCAGAGGTGGGTTGGAAAATACAATGCAGTTAGAAAAACTGAAAGAGTCGCAATTTTAAAATAAACTTGATTTTCAGGCCCTCACGAGGAAGGTGGGCCGGTAAAATGGATAAGACCCTACTTTGATTGTGGACGCTCAAACCGTTGGCTTTTCGCAGCTGTTGTTCCAATTGTGGACTTGTACCCTCGTTATACTGGATTCAGGCACATTGAAATCCCAAGGTGAGATTTTTCCACAAGGAATGCATTGGTGCAGCAATGCAAGCAGTTGCATTAGGGCTCGATATTTCTCAAAAAATTGCATTGTGCAGAGGATGCACAGATAGATACCAGGGGACGATTGCTCTCTCTCATTACTATTATAATTTATTCTCATCCCTTTGAAAGCCTCTAAGAGGGTGTGTGCCCTATCTGTACTGGTCAAGCAGGAATGCCCTTTCATACTGCTCACACGTGTGAAATACGACGGGACGATAGGATTAAAGCACTTAAAGGATTAAGATGGGTCTGTAGTCAGATTTCAAAAATCTGCACTTTTTTCAAGATCCCTATAAAGTTTGCGTAGCCCTTTGTAGCTCACAAAAGTGTCTGTGTCCCATTCATTCTTGCTTATCATAAACAAATGCATTTTTACAAATGAGTTTTATCACAAAGTGTTAAAACTTGATTCTTTTTATTCCAGATATACAGCTGTCTCAGTTGTAGAAATGGACTTTGATAGGATAGATATCAATCAGTGTCCTAGGGGACAAGGTAACGCAGGGCCTAATAGATTTGCAAATACCGCTAGGTGTAAAATGGAGACAACAGAGGTAAGCCAGGCTGTTGCATTTTAGATACACTCAATTACAAAGTGTTAATGTAACGTATCTATTGTTTATAGTGTGAACCACTTCACGGCTGGGGCTTCCGAAGAGGCGGCTACATGTGCAGATGTAAACCGGGTTGGCGATTGCCGTATGTGGTGAGGCGGCCTTATCTCGGGGAGATCATCGAGAGAGCCTCGGCAGAGCAGTATTACAACGGATTTGATTGTGCAAAGATTGGCTGTAAAAATGCTTTTATTCAAATTTCACCGGGGTAGACTAGTTTTACGTAAAAATACTAAAAATCGCTTTATCGCGTTTATCGCTCCAGGGATTCAAAAGCGGCCGGCGGAACTGACAAAGGCGACGGAATACATGAAGGAGAAGTATCTCGAACAATACTACGAGTATAAGAATTACTCAGTAGGACCGGATTCTCTGCACACCGACAAAATGAACATACACGAAGTTCTGAAATTCATCTATGGCGTCCACGAGAGCAACTGTCACAAGTGCCTATACATCCCGAATTATTTTATTTTGTCAATTTGCAATTGGAATTCAAATTAATCGTTCTCCATCACATTTACAGATACACCGCCGAACAGCTACGTCTACCGGGCGACATAGCTCACAGTGTAGACGAGTTCTACGAGAACGAAGCGAAGATGGCAACGCGTCTGGCTAACTTTATCAGTTCGTTCCTGCAAGTTTCCGACCCGGAGGAGGTCTACTCGGGCAAGAGAGTGGCCGATAAACCGCTTAACGAAGATCAGATGATCGCCGAAGTCGTCGCGCTGCTTTTCGGTAACTCGAGGATCTGGTCAGCGGGTGTCTACTGGGATCGCAACAAGTTCACCAATCGCACCTATTTCGCCCCGTACGGGTACAAGGAAAAGCTCAATGATCTCAAACTCAAAGTCGAAGACCTAGCAAGACTCAATACTACTGGTAGTTATGATTTTTAACTTCATTACATTCATTGCTATACTGTTGTGGGTTTCTTTGGAAATATTTTATAGACCAAAGAAATTTAAAATGCTTTCTTAATTTGCGCAAAGTTTGAATAATCTTTTCATAAATACAACTATACAAACATTCGAAAAAGTAGAAGAAAAAAAAAGAATTCAATTTGCGCAGATAGTAAAGGTGAAACTTGAATTTGAATTCGCAGCTGCGTAAGTATAGTCTCGTAAAGAAAACAATGAGAACGAACAATAAGACAATATTATTTATCGCAGAGGAGCTGTACACGAACAACGAGTGGTTCCAACTGCTGAAGAACCGTTGGGCCGCGAATCACGACGATCTCGAGAAATATTTCCTAAAAATGATGGTGCGCTACAACGAGACCGGCGAATCCTTGAAAAAATACGAGCACTACCCGACCTCCTACAGGTAAGCTCAATCGTGCCCTCCTAGCCCTTCCCTGCCGCCTGTTTCTCTTTATCTCTCCCTCTCTCTCTCTCTCTCTCTCTCTCTCTCTCTTGCCCGTCCATGTTTACGGCTCTTTAATAAATTTTTTGGTCCGAAATAAAAACATTCGAGAGACAGAGGAAGCTACTCCTGCTGTCGCTTTCTCTTTCTCTCCTCCTCCCTTTATCCATAGGCAGATTCCTGTTCAATGCCGCGCTTGAACTTTCCCACATAACTCTCTGCAAATAGAGGAAGCCTCGCCGCAGAGGCGTCAACGACGACGGCGGCGGCGACGAGAGAAAGAGAGAGAGAGAGAAAGAAAAACACAGAGAGAGAGAGAGAGAGTGAGAAGGACGCTCTCTCTTCGCGGGGGGTTATCTGCGCTGCGCTCTACGTGTAATTTATTTTAATGCGCTTGCGGATGGGGCGGGTCGTCCGTCTCCTCCTCTTCTTCAGCTTCTATCTCTCATATATGTATATATGTATATATATGTGTGTGTGTGTATATATATATACACACACGCACACACAAACACACAAGTATAAACACATGTGCGTCTGTCTGCGTAGGGCGGCAAACCTGAACCACGGCTACTGGACCGTCCCTTACTTCGATTGTAACGGCAAAGTGAAGAAATGGTTAATTACCTATGCATCCCCCTTTTTCGGCTGGGACAGCCTCAAATACAAACTGGAATTCAAGTGAGTATATGCCCTCGTGCGTTCGTGCCTCCCTCTGCTACCACCGCTGCTGCGGCTGCTGCCGGTGAATCTTCTCTCCTCGAGCTCGAGACTGTGAGATAGTTGGAGCGAGGAACCTGTTCTGGAGTCCGCGCGACTGTCTGTCGCTCCCGCTCTGTCTCTCTCTCTCTTGCCATCAGCGAGAGATAGCAGAGCACGAGCACAGAGAAAACGAGAGCGAGAGAGAGAGAGAGAGAGATGATCAAAGGAGGGAGGTTAAAGGAAGATCATATTTAACATTAAGACACTTACAGGGGTGTCGTAACTGTGACCATGGACTTGCTACAGCTGGATATCAACCAGTGTGACGATAAATTCAATGTTCCCAACGCGTTTAAGGGGACGCACAAGTGCGACAAAAAATCCTCATACGTGAGTTCTGCTACTGCTGCTTCTTCTCCTTTTTTATTATTTTTTCTCTCTGCGTGTCTCTTCTACGCCGTGGCCTTTGAAATTTCCTCCCGTATATCTGCCGCCTCTAATTGTTGGCCTCGTCAAAGTGCGAGCCGACTGTGTTCTCCACACGTGAGCGCGGGGTAATTAATGACGTCGACGGCGGCAGATAATGGAGACTTTTCAGCAACGGCATTAATCTTTAGAATCCTGGCTGTACCTATACACTACGATTCGACCATTTGTTCTGTCACAGTGCGTACCGATACTGGGACGTGGATTCGACAGTGGCGGCTACAAGTGCGAATGCAAGCAAGGCTACGAGTACCCGCTTGAAGATCTGATAACGTACTACGATGGGCAGCTGGTCGAAGCCGAGTTCACCAACATCGTCGAGGACAAGGAGACTAGGTAAACACGATCGCTCGGGGCTTTCTTTTCTTTTGCCGACGCGCTGGCAAGGGGAGATGCAACGATGCGGCTGTCGCTGCTGATGCACCGGTATCGTTGAGCTCATCAGCTTCGATGCCTGGCCTTTTTCGAGAGATAATTTAGTAACGAACTGAAATTTAAATTTCGCTGCGAAGCCCAATTTCATAAATTAAATTTACGCTTACGCGCGAGAAAATTCACGGTAAATTGAATTTCAAGTGCAGTATAGCTGCGCTCCGTGAGAGCCATTCAAAGTTCGCAAAAAATGTCAAGCTGCAAAGTTGCACCATAAAAATGCGCACGTGAAAGGCCAACTTTTCGCCCCTACTGTATTCTGTGAGATTCGCAGGGGGTCCAGTGTCAGAATCGCAGGGGAGCATATAGTTGTACTCATTCGCGATCAATACGTGGTCTTTCGTAGAATAACAAACGTGGTGATTTTAAAATTCGTTTAAAAAATAAACATCGCATTGTCTGGTCAATTTATGAAAAGTAATTCACTTCTACTTTTCTCGTTCGAGATTTGCATGATATTTCATAGAACAAAGTGTACTTTTCTACTTTCAATCTTCAAATCAATGTTGCCTTAATCTTGAACTAAATTTACTAAAATAGATATAAAACGCGTAATTCGGAACAATTTTTATAATTTCGATCGATCAAACATTCGAGGAAAGAAAAGAAAACATCAAGTTATGCAACGCAGCAACCTTCGACCTCGAAACTCATTAACATTTACAATAATTACATTTGCTTTCAGGTACGACATATACAAATGCCGCTTAGCGGGTGCCGCCTCAATGCAATTCAGTTGGGTGCTGCTTCTGCTGACCATAGCCCTATTCTACCCCAACCATCGACGGTAGAGCACAAAGACGCGGACCAAAATGTTTTTTATACGCGCAAAACGTAGGGAAAAATGCTTACCCTAAGAGCGTAAATTCCAAGATTTTAACGATTAGTTAGCACGTAAGAGTTTTACTATAATCAATAGTACAACAAATCTAAAATTGAATCTCGAAGTCACTTACCGACTTCAATAACGTCTCCGTCCCTAAGGAACAATTTTTTTAGAAATAGATTTTTATAATTGCCTAATTTTTAATTAAACGACGCGAAGCATCAAAACTGCATTGACGTGTAGTTTATTTGTAGATATTTCTATAAGTGTCTGTTTGCATGAATTATAACGAACAGTTAGTGTTGCAATTGCCTTTTCAAAGTTTTTGAAAGATGTGCCTTTAAATTTTATAAAACTAGAATCTCAAAATCAAATTTTACTATCAGTAGGTGAAGTGCAGTAATTCATACAAATAGACTTTGTCTTTAATGGATAAGTGCCTTCTAATGAATCCAAAGCACTAATGCAAGGTGAACATCCATTCTATCGTTTTGTATTATTTTGTAATCTTTAATGAATTTGCAAGAAGTAATCGATATACAAATGACTATAGACTCTGCACCTAAAGAACAATAGATGTAATTAACAATGACAATTTTACAAGTATGAGATTTTAAATGTGTCTGTTAGTACATCGATAAGTAGTTATTTAATTACTGTTAAATTATATAAATAATGTAATTGATCCATTTTACTAAATCACATTCCGTCCATGTTTTCTACATTTTGTATACATTTATACAATGCTTGAATGCAAATAAATGAATCTTAAAATAACATACCGTTCGAAAAACTTTTTTATATTTAAATAACCTCCTTAAAGATTGACCACAATACCTGTGAAAAATTTCATCTAATTCACGTTTAATAACTAGTGCCACAAACTGACTATTTTACGAAATTTACGAATCACCTAACCCATGTTTAAACGTCGATTAATTTACTGATAAAGTTATCATGAACCAAAAAATAATTCAAAGTATCAACTAGCAATCATTGAAACCATATTTCATCAGAAAAAAATAAAACAAAACTCACCGCTGCAGGAGTCGACCGATGCCGCTGCGATTCCGTTCTCCTGGACGCAACTGGTGCTGTCCGCATCCTCCTTCTGCGCCGTTGAGAAGACCATGATCCTAACTCCAGACTCCCCGGACGACGATAATAGCTTTCTATCTTCCCTCAAAATCCTCTTCACGAAGTCCTCGTCGCTCTGATGGAAAACTAATCTCTGCCGATGATGACATGCACGTCTCTCGCGTCGCTCTCCTCATGGAAATAAAAGAGCATCGGGTCGGGACACGCTCGACAGCTCGTTGCCATGATCTCGCGATGACGATCGGCGGCGTCCATTCGTGGAATTAGCGCTGCCGGTCTCGAAGAAGCCGCTCGTCACGATCGATCAGGTCTTGCAGGTACAGCAGTGAAATTAGACCGACCGCGTAGATGAGCAGGAAGACTGAGATGTAGAGCTTGAGGAATAGACCCATTTCGCGGAATGACTCTTTCTTTTCTTTTGGTATTTTTAATTTACAACTGTACTTTTATGTTTGAGTGAAAAGGTTATAATGTAATCGATGCGGAAACTTATTTTTTTTTTCTTCTAAGTTAGATGAGTAACTATTTTTATTTGCTAATAAAAAAGGCTAAATTACGTTTACAAGGAAATGAGAAAACTGTCCCGTATTTTTTAAATCAGCAGCACGAACTGATTCATGGATCACTTGTAAATTTTGAAAGAGATGGCGTTTACTGCTGAATTCAAATTTATCGGCGCGTGAACCAAAACAAAGTCTATATAAATAATATAGGTATACAAAGATATAATGTTTCTGGAATTTGCAGAGAAATAAGAAAAATTATTCGATTCTTTTAAAAACAAGTGTTTATTTTTCAAAGTATAATTGAAATAAAATTAACAAACAAATTCAATGCTCCCCCAATTGTACCAACTATCCTACATAGATTGCCAGGTACTAAAGACACGTTGATCTAGTCGCCCGTACACTTTTTCTCCATTTTTATTTACATCCCAGTGTACTTAAGTAAATATTATCTAGTGGTAGAATACATGCACTGTACATCTTGAAAAATTTAATGATTCAGAACACTACTTAACACCTCTTGCTACCTCGTGTTTTACACAGAATCATTTCACGGTATCGCAGTGGTGCAGAGTGTTTCGATAGACTCTTTGGCAGTACGGTGATTCAACATGCATGATAAAGATTTTTTCCTCCATTCCAGTGGATTATTCTTCCTTCTTTTTCGAGTAGTTGTATTCTAAGAATCTATATCCCTGCGTCAATTGTGCACACTCGTTTGTGAGATGACAGCCAAAGAGCAAGAGATTACGAGGCTGTACTTTCAGAGCAAATCTCATGAAGCATATTGAATACAGGCAAAGCGCTGAAAAGTACAATCGACAGCATAACTTCCCATAATGAGGACGCGCTCGTTAACTAAACATGAGCGTTGAATAAGAAGAGTAGCGTGTCATCCAAGTATATATTTACCAAATGTCATTTTTCCACTTATGAATTTTGGATCTCGTTTGATGTCGGCAATAGCAGCGATCGGAATCAACCAGTTGGCAGCTGGGCCCCAGAAGTGCGTGCTGTAAAAGGCCAAAGTGAGACAGCATTAAATAAAAACGCCAAGGCATCAATTTTCATGCCACAGATGGACTTGGCAATCGTATATTTACCTCATAAAATATTCACGGGTCTCCTTGCTGGCCAGCAGTTTCCTTACTCGATTCATCTTTGCTGCTTCGGCTGCGCGTGGCTTTCAGTCGTTGGACGAAGGCGTTTTTCGCGGAGGACTGGCGCACGCTGGGTTACGGTAGTCTACTCGTGGGCTGAAAAATTATTCAGGTAAATGTTAATGAAGGATATGCCTCGGACAGCCAAGAGAAGCGTCGTCTGCCTGTCACGTGTTAGATGTGCGCGTGCGCGATTGTTTTTTTTTTTTTTTTTTTTAACAAGAGGCGCTATATTTGAACCGATGCTGATGTGGAAATAGATCTTTTTTATTTTTCTTTCAAGAAGTTCTGACATATACTTAGGAGAACATTTTCTCTCGATTGGGAAATTTCAATGTTTAGAGGTAAATAATGCACCTCCGCAATAGCGAAGCAAAAATCGATATTTGCATATGTTTTGTCTAGGAAGTTGTTAACAGAATTGACACTGTATGTATATTGATGTTAAAAATAAACCTCGAGGAAAGTTATTATGCCAAAACATTGACCATTTTGCAAGACATAGCCCACAATACGAACATAACAAAAATGTATTAAATGTTTGAAAAATATAGAGTAATTAATCGACTACTGAGTACTGATAGAAGGGAATGTTCGATAGCTCGTCAACACTGTTCATCGCGCATCCGGTCTTATTACTGGAAATGAGATAAACAAATAAATCAACCAGTTTTAAGCATTGAACATACTTTTAATTTAGAACACTCATCCAAAATATTTACACAAGTTCGGTAATATATTATAGTGCCTTATAAAACTAAACTTAATCCTCGCTAATCTCTCGCTACCGTTTATTTTGCGTTAATTACATTTAGGAAGAAGATATTACAAAATGTACACGTAGATTGAATCGACTTTTCGCTTCGCAACAACGTATCGATTTCTTTTTCCTTTTTTCTCAGTTAATTTATTATGTATCATAAAACAGATCTCACTCTCACTCTTTATTTTTACTATCACTCCCGCATTTTATATATTTATCATTCATTTATGTTCACGGCGAAATTTGCAGAAACAAAACAGTTCAACGCATCAAGCGTCGCTTCTAAAAATATAAGATAAAAGTGCACGAGAAATATCTCGTCGATCGAAACACCTGACATCGCTTTCGCTATGACACTTGGTTAACAAAAAAAGCTCGATGCGCTTCTCTGCATTGTTTGAACATTTTTATTGTTGGGCGACGCGAGTTCTTAACTTCGTAGCGCATAATGTATTGTCGAATTAAAAAATAAGCTACGAAATCTCGATTCGCTCGCAAGGCAGCTACGGCATTTGTTCGTTATTTGTTTTATCATTAACTTATCCTCCTGCAAAGGCAGGACGTTCTCGATGCAGTTCTGAGAACGCGGCTCATTCCCTCCTTGTAGCGCAAATCGAATAAGAATCTCTAAATTCGCCAGACAGTCTTGGCACTGGATTGATCGAACAATGTAAATGCAGGTCCTATGACGACGGTATATTGACGGACTGTGTCGAGTCAGATTCGGCGAGTCCGCTTTTATGCACTTATCTTCACCGGACCATCATCATATAACGTTTACTAGTTACGTGGGGATGCTTAAAAATTATTAATCGACACTAAATAGTCAACGGTTGCACGATTTGTCTACATTAATTAGCGATTCGCACCTTTCTGTTTGTTTATTATATGTACCTTGATTCAAGCAGCACAACTATAATAAATCTCATGCTTCCAAACAAATTATAATTTTTTTTTGCATTCTCGCACATTTACACAAGTTTATGTATATATATATTTAATATAATATATTTATATGCATAGAGTACTCCATTTCTTTTCTTTTTGTACATAGTACATACAAATGATAAAAATTCGATATCTCTTTTTCTTCGTTTTCTTTTACCACAAGAGCGTTTCGGGGGTTTATATAAACCAATTAATATCGAAAATAAGAAATCTAAATTTTTTATCTAAAACATAGCGTGTGACGTCTCAGTACAAAAGGATTTAAGGCACTTCAACGCGTTTTCCGCTAGGCACACTCACGCATAAAGGTTTTCCTTGTTGACTTTGTATTTAGCGATTTTTTACGGCCGATTTTTGGCAGTGTACATTTCATGTACACATAGTATGTGATTACACTGAATACGCTTCAATCAAAGACTGATAATTAAAAAAATTAGCCAACAAAGAAGCACATGTGAATCATAGCGCGATAAGAGAGAAAGTACGCACTTAAAAACACTCTACAACAGATTTAAATAATGCTCTTTGTTGCTGGGTATGTTCAGAGTAAAACCTCGTTAAGAGTAGCAAAAAGACTACTCGATAATGCTTAACATGCAATTATTTCAATACTTTTTACATAATTTGTATATAAATAAATAAGGTATTGCAACGGTATAATTTATTAATAACCTAAAAATAAAGAAATTGAAGACTCTTGCTTCCTTTCCTCTCGATTATCGGAAAATACATCTTAACAGGAGGTCTAATAAAGTTAATCTTAACGTCGCACAAATAAATATATATTATCCAGTGCGGAGCAAGTAGGCGTTTGCGAGATAAAGAAAATGTTAAAAAAGCCGCATAACGCAATATGCAATGAACACATTACATCCATTCACAAAATTTATACAAAAACGAATAATAACAATACGATGATGAAATGAGAGAAGTAAAAATGAAAATGACAATGATAATAATTATAATAGTAATAATGATGATATTATTCATAATATTAAAAATATAATAATACGGTACTGTATGTTATAATAAAATTATGGGCAAATTTATTATTTGATATAAAAAAATGTTAAATAAGATTGATAATGATTCAAATAGTTATTGTAAAGAAAACGAATGACATTAGTTCATAGATGCTCTCGAAATTATTGGCCCGATTGCCAACATTAATAAAGTCTAAATTGTTCAGAAAAGATACAAACAATATAATTAATGTAAGCCAGATTATGCTATTATCTGCAATATCACAGTACTTGCTGAAACATACTAAAAAACACGCGTACTTTCTCCGTACTTGAAAGCCGATCCAAATAATTGAAAAAATGGCAAGCTAAAGTATTTATGAAGAAAAATGTAGAAATATACGTCATCGACAAACGCCGACGGCCGATACGCCCGGACCCGGCCGTATTTTCAAGTCTTATGAAGTTTCTCCCAGGGGCGTCAATAGCATTACATTCGCTTTATATACGTGAATAAATCTCCATTTCTGCTCTTCTTTGTTTTATTTCCTAATTTGACGAGTATTCGCGCGCGATCACTAGGCTGGACGATTCCGTTGAAATCGATAGAATTGTACAATTATCTTAAATCGTTTGTTTCGATTAATTCCCAAGCAATATGTGGATCCACTATATAATCTACAAGACCCAATTTTTAAGAATAAAATTCGTTTCAATCACAATTTCATTTGTTTAAATAGAATCTAAAATAGAATTCTTTAAAATGTACAGTAAAAGAAGATCAACTAATTTAGTCAAATTAATCGAGTCTCGACGACTAAATTATTGTCTTTATGAGGCACCTTTTAAAATTGCTCGAGACTCTTTCGCACAGTTCAGTAACGAATCTCCGCAAATTTGCAAACGCAACAAAAAGTACCTCAACCTTAGAACACTTAACGAAAGTGTCCTAGCTCCAGGTTGATCAAAATTTGCGCATGCTTGCACTTGAACAACAACTCTAAATACCAACAAAACATGTATGTACCATGCAGCACTTATCCCGATTATCGACGTGCGATACCGCGCGTCAGGAGGCCTAATGTCATACGTAAACCGGCCCCTGATTGTCATTGTCGTCCAAACTGATTCGACCAGGATATGCAGGGCCACCGCCGTCATCAAAAAAACGTCTGAATGTGAACTCAAAGAAGCCATGGTAGGGTCTGCCGTTATCGAGCAGCTCGTCGGACTTGTTCGAGTCCGAGGACTCAGAGTTCCTGAGTTTATCTGGGTCGACGGGATCAAAATTACTCGTGTCTGTCGGATACTGGATGCGAGGTATGTGTGGCGCAACCTGGCGACGCAGACCCTTCTCGAAGTCAATACTTGAGAAAAATGGATGCGACTTGACCTCATCCGCGTTCTTTCCTAGTCGCCGGTCTGCGCCAACGCATAACTTCAAGATCAGATCCTTGCCTTCTGCAGAAAGGTTAGCTTGTTTTGGGATGTGAAGAGTCGTTTCCCAGTTGATAACCTGCATTTATTCAACATGAGGATTAGCGTTTGTTACTATCAGGATGTAATTTTAAGCAGATTAATTCTAATTATTCACAACCAACCTTATACTGTGTTTCCGCTGGAGTATTGGCCAGAAATGGTGGAGAACCCACCAACATTTCGTACAATATAACCCCTACGCTCCACCAGTCACAAAGTTGCGTGTAGCCGGTGCGTTGAAGGACTTCAGGTGCTATGTAATTTGGAGTACCGACCAATGAGTGAGCTAGACAGCGCTGATGTTCTCTATGTCTTCTTCGCTCCAATGGCTTCAGTTGCAAACAGCGACACTCGTTGTTCCAGTCATCGGATGGGTCCATCGAATCTTGCTTGCCATGACCTATTTCGAGAAAACAAATACGATGAGGATAATGGATGATTTTTTTTTAACTTTTTAATCCCTCAAAAAAGATGACTTACCATTTTGCTGGTAGTATTTCGAATTATGTGTCCAGCGGAAGCCCGTACAAAGTCCAAAGTCAGTTAATTTGATGTGTCCATCTCTGTCTATCAGTATATTGTCTGGTTTAATGTCTCGATGAATAAAACCCATTTTATGAACACTTTCCACAGCACAAGTCAACTCGGCAATGTAAAACCTAGCCAACGACTCCTTGAATATGCCAAGCTTAATTAGCAGTGACATAAGATCACCGCCAGGTATATAGTCCATAACGAAGTATAGATTATCCTTATCCTGGAACGAGTAATAAAGCTTGACGACCCATTCGTTATCTGCCTCGGCTAAAATGTCTCTCTCGGCTTTGACATGAGCCACTTGATTGCGATTTAGCACATCGGCCTTTCTTAACGTTTTCATTGCATAGTACTGGTTGGTGTCTAATTTTCGCACGAGCGTCACCTCGCCGAAAGCCCCCACACCGATGGGTTTGATTTTCGTAAACATAGATTTGTCCATTTTGGCTCGTTTCAATCTAAAATAAATCAATTATAAAATTATCACAATGATCACAATGAGTTTTCAGGCCTGTATTCAACAATGTGAAAAAAATCGAACCTTATATAATTGGACTCTTTTTGCGAAAGCATCTTCCGCATCTGACACTGAGCTTCAGCGCTCAGACCAATCTTCTGCATTTCAGTTTCAAGCTGGAAGCGCCGATACAGCCGCTGTTTGTGCGACTTGAGTACGTTCTCCACGTGTTGTTCCATAAAAAACTTGAACGCTTGAGGCGAGTAGTTGCGCACTTTGCAGTCTCGGCGTTCTTCTTCCTTTTCTTTGCTCATGTGCTTACGTTCAGGTATCGGTGACTGATGTTTAATCTTGTACTGATTAAGTCCACCGGTCCCATTGCCGGCACTCGCCTTTTTGTCGCCGTCCGGCAGCGACTGATGATTGTTATTACGTTGGCCAGTCGAGACTGAGCTCGAGGCTGTGGGTGGCAGTGGTGGTGTCTCCGAGGGATGCTGCTGGCAGCTTCCACCTTGATCGCTAACTTGCACGGGAGCTGGTGAGTATTTGCGTTGAAGAGGCGGATGGTGTGCTACGGGCGAGGAACGAAGTGCTGAACCACTTTCCACTGTCGAACCCTGAAAAAGCAAAAGACTGATGAATCAGTATACTTCAAAGTTGAATTTTCCTGGTGGACGCTACTTTTTTAAATTTCAGCATCAAACGAGAGCACCCGAAATTTAAGAATGAATCTTTGTTCTCTTTTCTCTTTCTTTCCGAACCGAAAGTTTCGGATACACTACCGTCTGTTCATGCTTTACCTTCAATATTTTTCTTTTCTCGATTATATGAAGTATTGTTGAGTTATCTTTGTTAATATTAAAACTAGAGACGAGTATATGAAGTGGAGCAGATAACTCATCAAGAAAAGAAAAAAAAAATGCTATTGTTCAGCGTCAAAGCGCCTATGTATGTAATAACCATTGTAAAAATTAGGTTTTGGATCAAAACTAATAATTAAGATATTTTATTTAAAAAAGATCTTTCAAAACATTGATGTTAATATTTTTAGATTGCATGATAAAAAATTTAAATCGATTGGACTCTGCACTAAATCCTGATCCTGCTCGCGGACTCGCGGAGTCGGAGCGAGAAAAGGAAAATAGCGGAAATAAAAGAAAGACCAAGGACTCCCGAACTTTTTAGACAAAGAGAAGAATAAATAAATAAGCATAAATTTCCAGAAATGAAGAAAATAATGATAATCTAAGACAACCCGTAGTGAAGAGTTTTCCAATATAGTATACGCTCGGAGAAATCTTAAAACAAAACTACTCGGCTCGAAGCACGAACGAAATTTAGCGTTATTGCATTTTACTTAATTAATACTTAATGAGTTACGGCTCTGAACAAGCGTTTTGATTTAAATGTAAATGTTTTATGTAAGTGATGCAAAATTTGTAATTATCGCTTCCATAGAATATTACGATACCTGTGACCTAAGTGACACTTTATAACACGAGGCGTAGTTAGCAGCTCCGTGTAATAAAATGCTAACTCAGGTTATAAGTATTGTTTACTATTTTATAGCATCTACCTGCCCGAAGTCCGGCGTGTCACGCCTACCCTTGGCATAAGAAATCCTGTACTGCGCCGTGAGATTAGCGCCCGGGCATCCCGAAGGCGATGAAGCACGGTGCAATAAAGGACTACTCAGGTCACAAATAGGCGTGTCATAAACGCGGACTTAGGTCACGCAAGGCCATAAAATAAGGTAGGATACTTGTGGCATAAATAGCGCTCGACTCAAGAAGACTAAAGCATGGTAAACATTTTTTTTATGAATTAAAGTAACTTCAACTCGGCACGCATGCGCACATCTAAAGACGCGAGATTTTTATGCTTACTTGTTGACGCTCAAAAAGTATTTGTTTAAAATTTATTATTTCAGTTATACATTTAGAATAGTAGATTATAAATTTAATGTAAAAAAAAAAAAAAAAAATACACGTCAATTTGACGTCCGAGAGCATTATATTAAAAGTGTATTTTAGTGAACGCTATTAATGATACCTAAGTAGAAATTATTGTCAAACGTTCTGATAAATAATGGCAAGAAAGTCTTACCATGGCCATGCCACATGCATCATCACCCGTAGGTCCCCCGTACGGCGGCGGTGGCAAAGGATGGTGAATATTTCTTTGAGCCGCGAGTGCCTGCATCGTCGTCGCGTAACTCGGCGGCTCAGTCGTAGGTACACCAACCGAAACCCCCATGCTAATCGATGCACCAGGTGTCCCACAGCCTCCGCTATTGTTACCCACCACAGGTGGATACGCCGGTGGCGATGGTTGCTGCTGCACCTGTTGTTGTTGCTGAACCTGTTGCTGCTGCTGTTGTTGTTGCTGTTGTTGCTGTTGAGCCTGCTGCTGGGCTTGCTGCTGGGCTTGCTGTTTCTGTTGTATTGAAGTAGCGTAGCTGGGCGGTGGTGGCGGTGTACTACTCGTCGTCGAGATAGGCTGCGGAGAGGTGGGCGCAATGGCAGTCTGCAATACGGGCTTCTGCACTTGAGTGCTCTTGACTGACTGCATGATAATTGGTGGCTGGGTCTTGGCCTGGCGGGCACCCCAAGCCTGAAGGGGTGTTGGTCGCGCCATCGACTGGGACTGATTACTCGGTGACATAGTAGAAACAGTTATAGGACTTGGTGAACCTGCGGAAGTTGGGCCAGAGTAAATACCCGATGATGGACTTTTGCGATAATCTTGCTGAGACTGCGTCGGACTTTGACGGTTTTGCATCGAAGCACTATACGAGGGAGGCTGCACTGGCCCCGCCGTAGAGGACGAGACGATCGGATACGGCGGCGGAGGCTCCACTTGCGTTGACGAGCCGCTGTTGCTCGACTGGTAAATGCTCAGTGCCTGCATCTGCTGCGACAGCTGCTGTTGCACCTGGCAAGAAGCGAATAGATACTATGTTTTAGTGCCTTATTTATTTTACGTAGAACACAGTAATCGGAACTTGATCAACCATTTGTAGCTTAAGACGTAAAAAGTTTTATGTTTAACACTAATTTTTTCGACAATTTTTTTTATTTTTTATATTCAAGATTTATAGAACTGGTAAAAAGCATAATGCATTCTTGAAAATGACCTAATACATTATAGGAAACTGAATAGATATTATAATAGCTTAAATATAGTTTCTTTCAATTATATCTCGAAATCGCTAAGGTTTCATAGTACCATGCTGATTAGTTTTTAAAATTGTACTTGAAACCTACCTGTGGTCCATTTTGAACAATCATAGGTTGTCTTCCTGCCGAACTAGCGCTGGACGTAGAGACTGGACTGGTGCCCCTTTGTGGCATATTGACCGAGCCCGACGCGGAACCACTGCTACCAGGTGCAGCGAGTGGCGCCCTACTGGGAACAACAGGTGCGGGTGACATACGCTTCAACATCTCTTGCATCTTAGTGGGCACATTAGGTGGACTGTAAGGCGCGTGAGGCGGCGGCGGCGGTGGCGGGGTCGAGCTGCACCTAGGCGGTGGCGGCGGGGGTGGCTCACGCTCCACGAAACCACTTGGCGAGTATTGTCTACTAAGCTGAGGATGATGAGGACTAAGGCCAGTCGCTTCAGCGGGTAACCGAGGACTGTCAGAGCGGGAGCTACCAGCTCCGCTGTCAAGGGCCGGCGAACCGCGCTGCAGTGAGAGCTCGCGCTCCAGGCTCGGTTTACGAATGAGCTTGGTATTGAGCTTGCTAAGTCCGTTGAGGTTTGAAGTGTCAACCTGATGACAACCAGCAGCCTGCTTTAGGTAATCCACCGAAGCATCCAGACGCCAACCCGTCATTTTCAGAGCCCGTAGGCTCAACTCCTGGAATAATAAAATATATATTAGTTAATGAATGATATATAGCTATTTTATGAATCAAACGATTTTCTTGGATGTTTAATAGTTTCAAGTTGAAAATAAAATATACATTCAGCTTTTTTGAACTAGAAATATCAATATACTAGTAAAGTAGTTTTCAAGCAATACTGATATGAGTATTATCAATATCATTGAGCAAAAGAAAAAGGTGAATAACCCAATAACCCAATAATAAAAATAGTCTTTATTAGGTGGTAAAACATTTGTAATGTAATTGTCATTAATACTTTTGTGGAGCATTAACGACTCTGCTTTTTAGTTTAGATAAATGTGATACTTGACACATGGAGTGTGCCATGAATCACACATGATTCATAAATGTTTTTAATTGAACTCATTCATTATATTGCAATTGTCATTGCAAAATACAATGAACTCATTGAACCTTGCACAATTTTTAATAAACTTTCTCTTTCAGCAGATAGCATGTTTTATATTTGTATGACACATTTATAAACTAATTTTATAACATTGGTTAATACCTCTGTGTAACCCATCCCCACAAGTTGTGCTATAGCCTGACGTTGATCAGGCTTTTCTGCTAATGATCCAGATGCACCAGATAGACCACTGAGACCAGAAGCCGAACTTACACCGCTAGTAGTAGAAAGTGTTGATATTGTACTAGCAGCGCTGGATCCAACTTCTCCTGTACCACCTGAAAATAATTAAAATTATTAAGATTATTATTAAAACAAAAACAGTCATTAAATACTAAGAAAAAATTATTTTCCAAAAATGTTTGTATTACTGAACTATTGGAAAGTATTCCATGGCTCCAAATGACAGATGATGACTCATAATTCAGTTTTAAAGATCTTTGTTCTTTAAAAGTTGTACAGATATTTTAATTATAAATTCTGCCAACAAACTATTATTTGCTTACAATACTTTAATTTACTACTTACTGAATACTATTATCTTAAAATTTTTTTATTATCAAAATTAGATACTTTCAGGTATCTATTGTGATAAAAGACATATCACTAACTAGATTGTTTATATAAATGATTTATTTTAAAAAAAGAACAACATTTGTCACATTAATGTTAATTTTTTAGAGCACTGTTGACAATTTTGATTCTTATTTTAATTATACAGGTTTTATTGACAGGTGTGTGTAGAATATTATAATTTTCATGAAAACACATGAAATATCTTTTGCCCCAATTAAACAAAATTTGTCAAAAATGAGCTTGTTGATGAAATGATTGATTAAAATCCAATTGTCAAACATAATAGGAAAGAGATACTCACCAATATTCGCAAATGGAAGCAATGAATTACGGATCTCAGCTAATGCCTTCTGATGGTATCCAGAGGCACGCGTGCTTGACTTGCTGACCGCAGGTGGATTCATAGTGGCCCATGCTAGGCCCTTTGGGACCTAGCTTTAATTTGGCAAAAACATAAATACACCACTGGCGCAAAAGGCACATTTAAGTCAGATCATAATCTTGAAAGTTCAGTATCAAACGGTGCGTAACCTTATAATTCTCATAATCAACATCTTGTATGTATTCTGAACAACAATAACAACACAACAGAAGTCTTTTTCACAAGGCACTGGCTGACATGGTTTGAAACACAGAGTTCACAGCAAAAGCTCATCAAGGCACAAGGAACCGTGAGAAAGCAGTACAAGTGGAGTATCTTGGCACCAATTGGTCACAAGCAACAGTAGCAGTCCTCTCACCATCCATTGTCACCGCTGCAGCCAAACTTGGCGATACCCCTCCAGCCTAGCAATCAATGGTTCAGGCTCAGGAGCAAGCCCATCGGGAGACAGCAGCTGGTCCTGGCATGTACGCACACACTAACCTATCTCCCTCTGTATTCTCCACTTGCCACTGGACTCTCGGCCTCTGGGCCCACAACACCCGCGCATTCCCCGTCGACGCTTCGACTCGCGCGCTCCTCGATTCCTGGAGCAAGAGTAGGCCTGCTCCAAAATCCAGACACACGATCCTCACGTCGACCCCATCCGAGCTAGCCGTAGGGCCGCACTTGCGAGCGCATATTCCGCGCGAGAGGAAGCTCTCGCTGCAGGTGGTGCGCGTATCCAGCAGAGAGCAGAGATCGTCGTGTTAGCGCAGCTCTTGTCCTGGAGGCGAATGTAACCTCGCGCTCTCCGGAGGCGCGCTTGCGTGTGAGAGATCTCTGGTCTGGCGAGGACGACGACAGACAGGGGCCTGTGGGCTGCAGCCGCTGGCGAGCCGCGGCCCTGGCGATGAGGTGCGCTCTGCTCTCGGTGGCTGCCCTGGGGGTCGGCGTAGCAGCTGTCGCTCGCGCGTTCACTGCTGCTCGGCTCTCGGGCTCTCCCTCTCTTTCTCTCTTTCTCTCTCTCTCTCTCTCTCTCTCTCTCTCTCCCTCTCTCACACGGTCGACAACAAAGAGAGATACGGCCGTAAATTACTAAAGTAACTGGCAGCCATTTTGAAGTGCCACATTCCTGGGGACCGACTTGACACTACACTCGCTCGCTCGAGCCAGGCAGCAGCCAGCAGCAGCAGCACTGATACACGCTCGCGCTCTCTCTTTCTCTCTGTCTCACACTAGAATCCGCGAGGGCAGCTGCTGCTGTCTCTGTTCGTTTCGCGCGCGCTAAGCTCTCGGCTTGCCTGGTATGCGCCGAGGTCCTTCTCTCGCGGCTGCTGCTACTGCGTCGACGTTTGGTAGGGTCTTCGCTCTCTCTCTCTCTCTCTCTCTCTCTCTTGAAAGCCGCGCACAAATCGCGCGCGCGAGCGAGAAAGATAGACGAAGAGGAGAAACGGCGATCTTGGCTCTGTCTGGTATATAGTTACATGTATAGGCATATGTGCGTGTGTATAGGATGGCAGAGAGCAGAGGTATGGTGCTCGCGCTAAACCGTGTGTATACATATAGGTATAGGTATAGGGACACATGCCGCTGATGCCGAGAGGACTGCTTGTGCTCTCTCTCTTTATTATCTCTAGCGAATGCATATATAGCGCTTCTCGCTCGCACACACGGCGGTCGTCGCTGATCCTTTTCGCTTTACTTTACTCGCGCATGCAGCGGGGAAGCGCATATAGTGTACCTGATTTTTCTGGGAAGAGAACCTGCCATTCTGTAATAGGTGGATGAACTTTTAAGATTCGAATGCGAGAATATGTTTAATTCGGAATCTAGGAAAATCGTTTTGGAGCAACTGATGCAATTCGATGCGATAGATTTTGGAGCAAACGTAATTGACTATAGCTTCGTTTTAATTCGTTCGGTGGTGATTTTAACAAACTAATAAAACGTAATAAGCATTCCACAGATAACGAACAATCGTCAAAACATATATATATATATATATATAAAGAGCTGACTTTTTCTGCTGATAAGAAACAAATTTTAGCGCCTTTTTCTTAATCAAAGAGACCTCTGGCGTAGTGCGTCGTCACTTTCGTACCCGCATCTTTTTTCCACTTTATCTATTCAAGATATAAAAGATAGAGCGATGTATACGCGCGTTACTACCCATACGTACACCCGATGGTATTGCAGTGTGCACTGATGTGTGCAGGCGAGATCGAACATTTTGCTCATAACCTCGATTTTTCAACTGCGAAATCATGAGGCAATCTCTGCGCTTCTGGAAAAACATGAAATTATAAAAGAGAATCCCTATTGGCACTCTATCTGATGTCAGAAATACATTGCCTGATCAATAAACTCGCTTAACTTTATTTACCAAGTATGTGACAGAGAGTACTTTGCATGTTACAAGAAATCATTATTTTACAGATTACAGATTGTTGCATTATTATGTAAACTTGTAAATATTATTGTGCTTTTAGGTGCGGAAAATCGTCATTAAAATGGGCAAAACAGCTTCCAGGTTGACACGACCCTTAAAAAATTGGAATATTGAGAACAGAGCACACAAAGTTATTTCGAAAGAAAAGCCAACGGTTGCACCCACTTATTCCTCCACTCAAAAGCAAATAGATTTGGTTAATCAATGTGAGATGTGTTAAAACATTAATAAATTAGGGTGCACATTATTTTACTTGTGCTCAAGCATACGTTTTATTATTTTTAGTGGATCCAGAATACAGAGAGAGATCTCGGAAAAAGGATCCAGGACTTGATGATAACCTTAGGCAAGTGTTTGTTAAAACAAATTCGACCGAGGTAAATTTTTTTTCTAAGAATATTATTATTTTCATATTTGTATGAAAGTTAGCTGTCATACTTGTAATACTTTCGCATAGGTTCAAGAAATCGATTCAAGATCAAATCCTAATCGACCATTGCCCAAAGAGAAAACCTTGCAAGAAGGTTTTGAATTTGGTTTTTATGAATCAACAGTAGTAAAAGATGGTAAAGTTTCTTTGCGACAAGCAATGGAATTCATAAATAATCATAAGAAAGATCCAGAAAAATACACTGTAGAGGCAATAGCCAAGGAGTATAAATTAGATTCTAAACTGACGGGTACAGTAGCTTACATTTATTCAATTTTAAATTGAAAAAAAAAGACAAATGAACTTAATGAAAATGTTAATCAAAATTGTCAATTTTTTTAGCTAACATTCTAGAATTTTACAAGATCTTTGAAGTTCATGATACAGAAAAGAATCATAATAAAGATGTTGTAGCCAGAGTACCTATATCACAAAGGTCAGGTATAACGGTAAAACATCCTATAAAACCAAAGAGGGTTGAACCAAAACTGGACGAGGTTAAAAAGACAATAGTTCTGCGGCAAATTGAAGATAAATGAAATTTCCAAGAACTGTTCAAATGTTATTGTTTGAATTCATTGAAAATAGTTTGTAAATAAAATATGTTTAGATGTATTCATATGAAAATAGACTCTTTATAAAAAAAAAACATTCTAGCACTCGTTAAAATTCAGAAAAGTGAACGAAGTTAGTACCAAGTCCTCACAAAGCAAAAAACTTCATAATATCGTACACAGCAAAGAATAATCATCTGAGAAATCGAAAGCGCGCTCGAACTTTGACCAAATAAGGTCAGAAATTCGGTCTGAGCACTCGACGTTCAACGTCCTCCCGTTTTCTCCAAATTCTCCACCCCCCAGAGATCGTCCGCCTCGTCTACAATCCTAAAAACCACCCCAAAACCATTCTCCATCATAATACGCCCATCAATCCATCGTTCACGTGCCCGTGGCTCGTTGAATTCGCGATAATCCAGCCGAAATTTCTGAGTCTCCATCAGACGTGAGGTGAATGCCGGCGTTCCACACCCGACCAATCCGCGGCTTCAAATCCGGGGCGTCGACCAATCGGAGACCACGAGTGCACGCGATGGCGAAGGAAGTCGTCCATTGTTATTTATCCGTCGTACGAGTGCACGCGGCTGTCCTCGTCGTCGAGTAGGTTCTTCTTCGTGAGTAATTTCGAAGCGTTTGTTTAAGCGTTGATCAAAAGCCCGAAGACTGAGGAACCTAGATAATCATGTCGACGGTTGCGAGTCCCCTTGCCGTCGGTGGCACGCGGACATCCGGAGCCCCGGTCCGCACGCAGAACGGTAAGTTGAGAATATAACCTCCCAGTGCCTCGCTTCGAGTGTGGCTTCTTGGGGCGAGGATGATTTTATGCCTATTAATGGAGATTTAAAGATCGCCGCTGATTTTGAGACATTTGAGTGACTTTTCTCTCGGAAGGCGATGACGTTTGTTGATGTTTAACTGCTGGAGGGAAATTGTTAATTGTGAGTCATCAGCAAAAAGAGGGTTTGTTGCACTCTCAACTTGATTTGAGAACAGATTCCAAAAATGGCAGTGATGAATGAATCTCTGATATTTGAAATGAATATTAGGCATTGACAATCTTTTTCTATTCCAGTAATGGCTGCGTCGGCTATTGCCAACATTGTCAAAAGCTCTCTTGGACCTGTTGGTCTTGACAAAATGCTTGTCGATGACATTGGTGTAAGTTGTAATAATATTAAATAGATTCTTTGTATTTAAGTATTCAAGTATTCTGATGAATGTCCTGATTATAGGATGTTACAATTACTAACGATGGAGCTACTATTCTACGTCTTTTGGAAGTTGAACATCCAGCAGCTCGTGTTCTCGTAGAGTTGGCGCAGTTGCAGGATGAGGAAGTTGGTGATGGTACTACTTCAGTTGTAAGTTGTCATAGCAAATCGTTGTATTAAGTTGGTCCTGTTCATGTACTGTTCGTTTAATATTCTACTGTTTGTTTGGTCAGGTCATCATAGCTGCTGAACTACTAAAAAATGCAGATGAGCTTGTTAAACAGAAGATTCATCCTACTTCAGTCATCAGTGGTTACAGATTAGCTTGCAAGTATGTAAAATCATAAAAATAACATATGATTTACTAAAGCATTTCATTTTTTACACTTATGCTCTTTTAAAATTTCAGAGAAGCCTGCAAGTATATTCAGGAGCACTTGACTGTTTCTGTTGAAGAACTTGGAAAGGATTGTTTGGTCAATGTTGCCAAAACCTCAATGTCCAGCAAAATTATCAATGCGTATCCTTTTCTTGAAACTTTTTATAATTTTCATAAAGCCATGAGAATTTGAATACACTCTGCAATCTAAACCACGTGTTCATTCAATACAAATTCATCAGATTATTCTAAAATTTTTTTCTTAACGTTAATTTCGTAGTGATTCCGATTTCTTCGGTAATATGGTAGTAGATGCCGCAAATGCCGTAAAGATCAGCGATGGTAAAGGCAACGTCCTCTATCCGATCAAGGCTGTCAACGTACTTAAGGCCCATGGTAAGAGCGTGCGGGAATCGACGATCATTCAGGGTTACGCGCTCAACTGCACCGTCGCTTCGCAGCTCATGGTCAAGAAGATCGTAAACGCCAAGATCGCCTGCCTCGACTTTTCCCTGCAGAAAGCAAAAATGAAGATGGGTGTTGAGGTACTCATCAACGATCCTGAGAAACTTGAGGGCATCCGACAACGCGAGTCCGATATTACCAAGGAGCGCATTCAGAAGATTCTTGCCACTGGTGCTAACGTCATTCTGTGCACTGGTGGAATCGACGATCTGTGCCTCAAGGTAAATTATATTAAAAATATATAATTGAAATACTTAACAACTTATGTTAAAAAATGGTAATTTATTTATAATAAAAAAATTAATTTCTCAGTACTTCGTGGATGCTGGAGCGATGGCAGTGCGTAGATGTAAGAAAGTCGACCTGAAACGCATAGCCAAGGCAACTGGAGCTCATTTCTTAACGTCGCTGACCAACATGGAGGGTGAGGAGGCTTTCGATGCTAACTTCCTTGGTGAAGCTGCAGAGGTGGCCACTGAACAAATCTGTGATGACGAGCTTATCGTTATCAAGGGGTGAGTTTATTATAAATAAAGAATTTTTTTCTTATAAATTGTTCTCCTGTTGTTATACTTGTAATTATAATTAATTAAAAATTTGCAGACCAAAAGCCAGGACAGCCAGTTCTATCATCCTTCGCGGACCTAACGATTATTATTGTGACGAAATGGAGCGTTCGATTCACGATGCCTTGTGCGTAGTGAAGCGAGTCCTCGAGAGCAAATCTGTTGTCGCCGGAGGTGGTTGCGTCGAAGCTGCTCTTTCTATCTATCTTGAGAACTTCGCCACTTCATTGGTGATTATTGACATGTTTACTTTTGACAGGAAAAATCTCGACATTTATTAATTTATTTATTTTCAAAATTTACAGAGTTCCCGGGAGCAGCTCGCAATTGCCGAGTTCGCTCGATCTCTCCTGGTCATCCCCAAGACATTGGCTGTAAATGCGGCGCAGGACGCCACTGATCTTGTTGCCAAGCTTCGTGCTTACCACAATTCCAGCCAGACAGTTGTCAATCACGCTCATCTGAAATGGTACGCTTACATTTTGAGCATATAAATAATTGGATCTTTTCCTTAAATTTTAACAATAATCGTATTTTTTAGGGTTGGTTTGGACTTGCTTGAGGGTACGATCAGAGATAACAAGAAGGCTGGAGTTCTCGAGCCGGCAATTTCGAAAATCAAGTCACTCAAATTCGCTACGGAAGCTGCCATCACGATTCTGAGAATCGATGACATGATCAAGCTTGACCCGGAAAAGTCAAAGGATAAGTCGTACCAAGATGCTATGCAGTGCGGCGAGTTGGAGGGATGAAATTGAATTAAATGTATTGAATGTTTATTATTAATTAGATTATTTCATACCGCCCACAGACTGTTTTTTACGGAGGACATTTTTATAAAGACATAAGTCCAGCATCTCGGTTATTGCAGTATTTCCAAAATTTTGGATGAACGAGGAATGTCTGGTTAAATTCTACGGCCGTTGCAGAACCAAATCAATTATTCTCATACGTATTCAGCGAACAACCACCAAGTTGTAATGCAACCAACACATGAAGCTTGTCACATTGCGATCGCACTAATGATGAATGGAACATTTTAAATAAAGCTTTTTTCATTACTACATGAATTTTATTCTTTAATGTCTTTATTTATTTTATATTCTTATCTACAAACAGTATAATTAAATTTTAATTCGGGATTTACAAAAACTTAACGGAATTTAGAATCGGAGATCAGAAGTACAAAAAAATATTACCGAAATGATACTCGAAGTAATCCCATCGCAATATAATTTTATTTTTTTTCTTTCATTTCACCGACTTAATTCCAATATAAAATCGCGCGAGTTCGTGCGACAAATTGTTTGTCGTACTTCCTTCAACACAATATATTACATCATTCGCTTCTTTCGACAATTCTACAACAAGGGTATAGATCGCCTAATTAAACTACTTTTCTATAAGAACGTAACATTCGTCACTCGATGTCGGACATTTGATATAACGCAGAATATAATATTCCGCTTGTTTGATCCATTTAGATCTTGGAGAGCATCCAAAATCTTACGCAGAAAATACTTACAAGAAAAACGAACAATGTTTGATGAGTCAATAAAGTACGAAGTAGTAAAAAAAAAAGGGATGAATCTTTAGATGATATTCATCACGGATAATTTAACATGATGAATTCCCTTTAATCACTTTTTAAAATCTTATCTTAAGACGGGACTATGGTCAGAATTAGTGTACTTTAAACTTTCAGTCATTTTTTTTATCTCAAATTTATGCATCTATTTATCACTTTTAAATAATTTTTATTATCCGTTTTTTACACGCATTGAACATTTATTTTGTAAAAAAGTTGATCATAAAATCACAAGAATATAGGTGTATTTATGTGTTTTACCAAACTTTATTTAAGAAAATAAAGTTAGATAAAATAACCCGCTTTTCTTAAGATTTGATGATCTTCGCGCATTATCTATTACTTAGTTTGCCAGATTAATGTTCTCACGTGTATAAGTAAATTTTTACTTCTCTTTCAAAGACTGATTATTTTGACTCTAAAAATTATTAAGAAGTGGCATTGTTATTGCAAAGTTAGACAGAACTTGTAACAAATTCATAAAAATGAACTGAGTTTTATCTTATATGAATTAGTTAGAAGTAATTAATTTATTTAATAGATTCTCCTCTTAAACACTTTTTTGTATTTCTTGAGTTTCAACAGTAAGGTTTAAAATTTGTCAGATTAATTGTAAACAATATAAATGTTTGCAACTTATCCGCGTTACCTTACTTGTAAAAACTCAATTACTAAAAAGCAATCAATTTTAAAAAGTTGTAAATGTTTTCTGACAAAATAAACAGATATGCTTCCAATGTTTAGTTATGATGAATTATGAACTCTTGGAGATAAACTTGAATGTGTAACTCTCTAAAAAGTGTATCTCATGAGATCGAACAAAATAATAAACCGGAAACGATTGAATCGTCATATCCTTTAGCATCTAACAAAGTTTGTGTAGAAATATACTCTTCCTTAATCTTATATATTTATATAATATATGTATATTTACCAATGTTTTTTCTTATCAGTGGGAAATAAATACTCGTGGTCTGATAAGTTACGTGATCCGCGCAACTCGCGAAAAAAACTATGCCATTGTGTATCTGTTGTACGCGTGTAGTATGATAAATTCGTAAAAAAAGAAAAAAACAGGATGGTATTTATAGCGCTGGGTTTTCAAACTTTGGGCCTTTGGTAACGTGAATGTCAGCATACGAGTATTCCTGACTGATTTCCAATACTTGGAATTTCTTCAAAACCAGCAGAGTGTAGAATTTTTGCGCAGCCTAAAATGAATTATTACGATTAATATGACGAAAAATATATTATAACTAATCAGAATTAGAAAAAAATCTATTTTCATTTTACATACCTGTTTTCGACTGTTTTTATGTGTCATTTCAGACAGTGTTAAGGTATCTCTCTCATCAAACTTGTTCTTGATAGCATGATACATGTGCGCTGCACGTTTATTAAGAACTCGCTCTTCAAACTGTTCATATGTTTCGTCCACTTGTTGTTCCTCTTGCTGCAAATCAAGTAGCAAAATAATCAGTGAATTGTTATATTGTATTACGATACTAGTGCGATAAAATAGTTTCACCCTCATGAAAGGGTGAAATCCATTTACCCCCTTGTATCTAGCGAGTATATTTTGGCACGCTAAGTTTACGCTACGGCGTGCCATTATAGTACATCACTTATAAAAATGTAATTATACATACCGGTCCGACTGAAGGTGGGAATTCATAATCTTCGTGATTCCATGGTGTAGCAGGTCCTCTTTCTGAGATAGCTCCAGGTGTATGCGCAGGTGGATGCTGGTCGTCGTACCCCATATACGAAACGGGTGGTGCATTCTAACATTAAAAACCATATCATTTAGCAAGCACAAATTAATAGACCATAAAAACGTATTGTAATTTAAAACATTGTTCAACTCACCCCATCGTATCCCATATTCTCCATCTGCGGCATGCCGTCGGTGGGTGGTAGAGGTGATTCGTGGTGGTCGTCCGGGTGTTCCTCGGTGGTTCCCAGGAGTGAACTGACTTCGTTTGGTGGAATTTGTGGCATCTCCATACCGAGGAGAGGGTGAGTGTCGGCAACAGGAACACCAGTTTGGTCTGATGATTGATCGACAGCCGACATGATGCTACTGATGTCGGGAACGGCAGGTTCTTGGGGAAGAGGAACTTCTGTTTGGTGCACTGGAGACGGTGTAACAGGAGGCATCTCGTGCGAAGCTTGCAGATTTGAGTGCTCCACTTGTTCAGATACCGTCGATGGTTGTGTGACTTCGGGTTGCATTGGTGATGACGGCTGTTGAGAGATCAGATAGCATGTTGTTAGTTTTATTCTGAAATACGGTACACGAGTAAGAATATACTTTGAATAGAGTTAGGGACCCTACCTCCTCATCAACAGGTGCCTTGCGTTTCCTCGTCGATCGCCTGGTTTGGATTCCACTCTGTTCCAACACAGGTTCAGGCTCCTTCTGCTCTTCTCTCATATGGTCTAAAGGAAGCTCTTCGTCGACACCAGCTACCCTTCCAAAATCGTCGTGATCGTACGTCTTGCTCGTCAAGTGTCGTTGGTAGTTCTAAACATAAATCGAAATTGTAATAAAATTGAACATATATGAATTGTCCACAGTAAAATTAAATACGATTTTAAGATATTTACTTTGAAAAGAACACGAGCCGGAATAGGCCTGGCAGGAAGTGCGAAAAGTTTTTCAACGCCACCAGTTTCCTTCCAATGCATTAATCTCTTCGTGGGTGGCGCCAAGTCTAAAGTCGTGACGATATCACTAGTATCAGAGAGTTGCGCCTTCATCTCTTCACCGGAAATATTTTTAACTTCGTCAACAATCAGCTTCCTCTTGCGTTTGGCCTTAGTGAACCCTTTGAGGGCAGAGGCATCGACAGGTGCTAAGGCAAAGCTCTCTTCTTCGTCGTGCAACAATGTTGTTTGTTCTTGCAGTACAGGTTGTTCTTCGTGACCATCCATCGCGTGATCGTCAGCAGCGATTTGCGGGGCTGGAGTGAAACGTCGACTAGCGACGCTTATTCGGCCACCGGGAGGATCCATACCTGTTGTCGGACTTGCGGGTCTTGAACCATCACTACTCATTCCACCCATTGGTGATGGTGGTCCGCCAAAGTGGTCGCCCATATCTTCATCCGAATCATCGTGAACGGAGGCAGCCACTGCCGCCGCATTTGGTTCCTGCTGTTCACCAATTGAACTGACATCAGGTACAGGCACATCTCCCATTGGAGCTTCGTCGAACAAACCTCCTTCAAATAGCCCACCAGCTGTAAGATAAAAAATAGTTGTAATAAATAATCCCTTACAAAATTGTATCTAAAGAAAATATTATTTTTCATTCATAATACTTACAAATCATATCTTGTCCCAAATGACCACCAAAACCATCATCCCTAATTGGAGTGTCTATATCCATAGGTTGAGCAGCTGATGATGATGTACCAGCAACAGCCTCTTTTTCTTGCTGCTCTAAAGCAGCCTCTATTCCAGCACCATCATCTGTGAATAACATATGCCTCTGGTCTAAGGGAGCATCTATGTTAGAGGCATGCCTTAGTAGCTCTGGTGGTTCAACATCGAAACTCATATCACCAAAACCTTGATCATGAGTAACTAAGGACAAACTGCCGTAGTCTTCTCTCATAGTGATCTCTTCAGCTCTGGACTGATTAAGACTGAACTGAGCTTCAATGTCCACATCCCTGCAAAAAGTTAAATTGCAATTAGTTGAAGATTCAAGAGCATTTTGGCTTATGAAAATTCCATATCATAAGAGTAACTTACTTTAACTCAGGCATGGCGGAGTCAAAGTCATGAAAGACTTCAGGCAGAGTGATAGCGTTAACTTCTGCCTCTCTGTGTTCCTCTGGCAAATCAACCATTCCTGGCCTAAAGGCCATTTTAATTTTGACAAAGGCCTCATTACAATCTGCAAGCAGATATTTGGCCTTGCGGGAGTAGATACGCACGACTCCCAACAACAAATGACCAGATGTTCGTAGAGCCATTTTAACCTACAAAATTGAATCACTTGAATTAGCAACGAAGAATAAATAAAGTACGATTCCTGAGTTATAACTTTCACAAAAGTTTGAGCTCAAAGCACTGATTATCAGTTCATAACCAGAAAGTTTATATGGTTATCAATCGTTAAATTACAACGGTGTCAAGTAAACACCTTGCACGTCGGCAACTTAGAATGAAAGCCGAGCTCAGTGCTCCGGTCACCACGTACCGATGAACAAACAAAAAACTGTCAAAAATCTTGTTCCAAACTGAATCCGATAACTTAAATCTTATAAAACTGTCCAATTGAAAGTCACAGAGACCATTCACTGAAAAATCCTCACCTTAGGTTGCAGAATACCATCAACAGACTTCTCGATGTTGGTCTCGAACACATGAGCCTTGGTGAGCTTCTTGTCCCAATGAGCAGCCAGCCAGATCCGGGCCAGTGGGCCCTTCTTGGCCAGCACAAAGTGCGCGTAAAACATGACGGATAGCTTGGCTGATTAGACGCACCAGCTAAAAGATGACTCTACAATGGAAAGCGCACACGCAGGCTCTCGTAAATGCAACAGCAGTAGCACAGCAGCCGCAACAGTATAGCACAACACTATCCACTCTCTGGATCACGTCGCCCAGACGCAAGCGATTCGCCGGCGCGAGCTGAGGTACGCGCGACAGAGATTCGCCGCAGGCCTCATTTATTTTCCGCGAAAAGCGCGGCCGACAACGAGGGATAAGTCTCTCTCTCTCGGAGGAGCTGATAAAAAGCGCGAGTCCGGCGGGTATATTGTCAACAAATGCACGATCAAGATGGCGTCGGGTTAGCGGGGAGATTTTGGCGCGCTCCGACACGAATGCTGTCTCTCCTTCGTTGTGTTGACCTGCGACCGGTCCTCTCACTTTGTGTGCACGAGTCTCGATAGTCCTCCTTGCTCTAGACTCTGTTATTCGGCAGTCGCATGTTTTGCAACACAAGAATTCACTGTTTTTCGGCTATCTGCAACGAGGACGACGACGACGAGGTTGACGTATGCGCGTCGTTTCTGCCGCTGGGGATTGGGGTGGCGCGAATGACGCTTTCTCTACTGCAGCGCTGCGATATGCGGCTGTCCTCGTTTCCCTCGATATAGTGGGACTGCCGGTACATCCGGTCCCTTCCTTACCGATGTGAGATAATCTCGGCGAATTATTGAAAATAAATTTCAATATTTTTTTAATAATTAACATGAAAATTGCCCATTGCAGGTATTCCGTTTTTCTAACTAAAACTTGTTTTAGAAAAAGCAATAAAGTCGTATACCAAAATGAATGAGAGTGATTCTTATAATTTTAAAAACTATCATAAGCCATTCGAATGATTTACTAGCTAAATAGTTTTTTTTTTTTTTTTTTTTGGCGATTGTAATATTATGCACGACTACAAGTGTTCATATCACGTATTCGACATACAGAAAATCGGCTGTATTGCGCGCGCTCGAAAGCTCCGGAATAAATGATTTGTTGACATCGTATATACGCGTTTAAACTTTACCAAGCTTACACGGCTCGGGATGCTATAACTCAGCGATGTTTTTGATAAGCGATTTTTTTTTTTCTGTAGTTTTTGTGAACGAATCAAATGAAATTCGTGAAAACAGGGAGCCTCGTAATTGCTCGCCCGCTCGAGATTTCAACGAGGACAATATAGCAGCAGGTATACGGAGTGAATAACAACTATTAGTGAATAACAACGTTATTATGAGTGCGGGCAGCGGCACACGTATCATCATCGGTTTATGCTCGGCTCCGTATAACGATCGACAGCAAAAGTCTAGACCAGAGCTGCGAGGCTCCGAAAGCTAGTAGTAGGTATATCGTATAGATATAAACCGGCTGGAGCGGAGAAAATGGTCAGTCGATCCGAGTCCATCTTAGCGGCAGTTTATAGGTAGAGAGCAGTCTTTTTGAGAGAATGGCGAACGAAGAGGCGATCGAAGAGCTTTTGCGCTCCTTTCATGACATGGCTATAGACCCGTACAATGCCTCATATATAAAAAAATACGACCGCATGCTCCACGGCGCGCTCCGAGATATCTACCTGAAGAACTTTCGTAATTTCGCACGCGTTGAGCTGAGAGCCGAGCTCAGGAATATCCTCGATCAGGAAGTCATCGTCAGCAGTTTCTTCAAAGATCAATTCGAGCGGCTGCCCATCCTGTGGATCGCGGTCCTTGGCTGTTACCAGAAATCAGCCAAGCTGCTCGTGCGCACAAAAATCGTCAACATCAACGAGCCCTTCCCTCTGCCAGAGACTTATTACGCACACGTGGAACTCAACCCCGGCACGACGATTCTACACGCGCAGCTTCAGATGTACCCCTCTTGGTTGAGCGACTCTATTGTACGTCATCTCGTAATGGAAGGCGCCGACGTGCATGCTCAAGACAATCTCCGCCGAGCGCCCCTGCACTACGCGATGAGATCAGGACGAACCTCGGATTTGATCAAAATATTTCTCGATAGGAGGGTCAACATCAACGTCACCGACTATCGCCGCGAGACACCATTACTGCTGGCGATCGATAACATCAGAGCCGATGATCGGGTGGTGCCGCTGTTGCTGCGCTACGGCGCCGATGTCCTCGCCCAGGACGAGCGCGGCTACAACGTCTTACATCGCATAGCGGAGACCACCAAACGCGATCCACAGCGCGCAGCTGACCTGGCCAGAGTCTTGATGGACAAGGGCGCCTCGCTCCAAGACACGACTGTTACCTACCGCGACACCCCGCTACACCTGGCTATTAAGATGACGGACGTTAATCTCGAGTTGATTCAAGCGTTTCTCGAGCGAGGAGCCGACGTCAATATCGCCAACAGATCCCGTTTGCCACCGCTGCATCTCGCGGTCGGCTGCAACCAGGCCGAGAAACTGGTCAAGCTGTTGCTGCGCTACGGAGCCAACGTTAGCGCCAAAGGTGCCAAGCGTTTCAATCTCCTGCACCAGCTGGCGATCGCCCCCAGGGAACACGTCGAGCTGGCCAACTTCCTGATCGGCCAAGGCGTCTCGGTCTTCGACACCGATGAAGAGTATCTATGCCAGCCGATACATCTGGCTGCCTTTCAAGGAAAATACGATTTGGTGAGTAAGAGCCGAGACTGAATCCGACGATTGGAGAAAAAGAGAGAAAAAGAAAAAAAAAAAAAGAAAAATTGCGTTTCTCGTCGCAGGTTAAGTTCTTCCTGGATCTCGGCGTGGACCCGAACGTCACGGCAGCGGAAGGGGTATTCCCGCTGTGGCTCGCGGCCGAAAGCAATGCCACCGATGTGCTGATAATTTTGCTCCAAAGGGGCGCGGATTACGAGAAAAAGACATCGAACGGACGCACCGCGTTACACAAAGCCTGTCTATCCCATCACGCGGACAGCATCAAGCTATTCCTCTGCATCGGCGCAAACATCTTCGCCGAGGATAACGCCGGCGCAACGCCATTCGCTGTCATGATGGAACACTCCCAAGGTAACTTGAACACCAGACTGATAATGCTCAAGGAGCTCGCGCTGAAAAAGATGATGCTGTCGATCGACCGACTAAAAGACGAATCGATCATCAACAATGATCCGGTGCTGTTGGAGAACTTTCAAAAGTGCATCGCACAACTCGAGGAAATGAGAAACACGAGGAGGATATTGTTGACCGTTCTGACAAAAAGTCACCGGAAGCTTGCTCTGCTCGTGCGAAATGCCGACTTTGTGGCCGAATTCCGAAGCGTAGATCTCGGCCCGTTTCCCATGTATGCCAAAGAAATCACCCTAGCTTTCGAGCGCGCGCAATGCCACCATCTCAAAATGCTCGAACAGGAGGAGGTGATCGACCAGGCTTTTTACAAGACTTTGCCCGACGTGCTTACGAGGAAGCTCATTGGTTACATATTCAACGATGTTGTTTGTTGTTAGAAATATTTTTATTTAAACTCCATAGTAAAATAAGCAGGTAACTCAAGTTAACTGACTTAATCGTATCGTTTATTTACAAAATAGTTTTGCAAGGATTCTTCAAGCTCTTTTTTCATATCAAAAAAGCATATAAATCGTAATTGTTGCGTAGAAAAATAGATAATACATCAACAGGATCCCGATTCTTCTTCTACATATTGTCGTAAAATCTAATAATTCATATTTGTACAATTCTCTTCAAATTTTTACCGTTATACCTTCAAGCTAAAATTTTCCATCACTCGTCAAAATTTCGTAAAGCCTAGAGCCTTAGATTATAATATTAATTTTATTAATGTACTGACATTTCGCACATGTTGCGGGTATAATAACTAAAAGTTGGAGAATAAAATGCACATTTTTACAATTTATATATCAACCCGTAAAATTCTTAACGCCCTTATTAAATTTCTTTTACTTGTTTTCAGATTTCAAGCGTATGTGAATCTTACGTTTGAACGCTATATGTGATGCTATTACGACGCGTCTCTTAAACGAGAAGCTGAGCTCGAATAAATTTATATTTCATGATTTCAGTCAGTATAGTAAAAATTTATGCCACTATAAATAAATTATAATCAATTATTGATCTTTGCATTGTGGCATATCGTATGAATTTTCATTAAACTTGTTATTTAAAATTGAATGATAATCACAACGATTCACGGTGTAAAACATTAAAAAATTTACAAAATAATTTAGATTATAATTTACAGATTACTTATATCTTATCTTGTGTAACTTGAAAAAGTGTCAAATTTTTTTTTGCCATTGTACGATCTGAAGCTATGTAAACTAAAATAAAGGAGCTGCTGAAGCACGCTCATAAAATGCACGCTACTGTCATATTCAGCTTTAAAATAGAAAGCCCGACTTTACTCTTGAAAGTGTCACCGAAATTTCGATTTTGGTTTTGGAACATTTGGCTTACTTCCTCTACATGACGGGCAATACCAGTTACCTTTCGGTTTCATAGTTAGATTTACGCATGAAAAGTGGAACCATTCCGCTAGACAGGCATCGTTATCACACAAAATCATTTTACCAAAGGAAACCCGATTGCAAACGCAATACAAAAGTTCACTGTCTCCTTCCTCTCTAGCAGCCAGTGATGCTACTGGTGCTGATGCTTCTCTCTGACCTTGGTTCAATAACTTTCTTTGTTTCCTTTTCCCTGTACCAGTATTACTAGTTCGTTTTGAAACTCCATTTGACGTACTTGGACGATTTGCAGATTGGTTTTCTGATAAAACACTAGAGTCCGCTGCTTGTGCCGCTTGTTCCTCAGATATGCCATTCTTGGATTTCCTGCCTCTGCGCGTTGTTTTTTCATTTATGGGAGTAGAAGGCTTAGGATTAGAGGAAACTGAATTGGAGTTTGATACATTGAACGGTCCGCTATTTTCTTGCTCCATTCTAAGTCCTGTAATAACAATAACGTGATCAATGTTGTTGTGTGTTAATTTTCAGAACGAATGATAACAGTCCAATGAAAATATACGCACTCGAATTTTTGAAATCAATGTCTAATTCTCTGGCCTTTTTTTCTATCATATCATGAATTGTCTGCATGAGCTGCAATTTCTCATCCCCGATATCTTGCATGCGTACCAGGGTGTTGTGTATTTTTGCCAAGACTCGTCTTCTCTCCTGTGCATCAGTAATACCCCTGGCAAGGATGTCATGATATTCTTGGATCTCACGATAGTAATCTTAACAGAAATAAAACAACGCAGACAATTAATAAACTCTAGATACACACGAGAATCGCGTTATATAGAATATACCTTCTCAATAACGGAATGACAACGCGGGGAACGGAAGCACGTTTTCCACGAGTAACAAGCACTGCCATTTTTTCCGCACTTACCTTGACAATTGGCATCGAGCTGGTACATGCGCGAGGTCAATATCGCCAGGTCATCCGGAAGATTTTCCATAGCGTCCATGTAATTGGTGATGTAGCGCACCACGGGCCAGTCCGGGTCCTCGCCCGGTTGTGGATTCACCATCTCTTCTTTTTTGCGCACCACAACAGCAATATTCAAATGTTTCCACACTCGTTGGTCGGCAAAAGGGTCGCTTGTTTACTCGAGGATCGCCGCGGAATATTTGGCTTCATGATGTGCAGGCTCGCGCGCGCGCGCGCGCGCGGTGAAGCCTTTGCGTCGCGCAGCAACTCCGCTGCCCATCAAGTATATATATATATATATATATATATATATATATATATATATATATATACTTGCGACTCGCGAGCGTATATGTATATGTGTTTCTTGTCAACAGTCATTAGCTGAGGTTAGGTTAGCTATGTTTCCCCCCCCCCCCTTTATTCGTATTCCGCAGGGTCAGCAGGAGATCGATGTATGTACATACATTGTACATATGCACTGTGGACTGGGGTGAGTGGTCAACTCGGTCTCTCTTTTCTGATTGGTCGCATAGCTTTCCATGCCAGATGCAATCATATGTTCCGAAAACGTACTGTACACTTCCGTTAGTGGTATAGGAAAATAAACGCCTGAAAATGGCGACTTCCGTCTTTTGACAGTTGCGCAGAAACGTCACTCTTTGAATAAATTTTTAATAGCAATACAATTACTTTGATATAAAATTCTTGTTGATCTGAGAACGTTGAAATTGGATCTAACAATCAATATGACAACACATTCGCGAAGTTTCGATGGACGATACCTGATGCAACTACTTATCCGCAATCCTGGCGTTGAAATTACGCTATAAAAACTTCGAAGCTATAGCTGCAGCTCTGACTCGACGTTAGCGTCATACAGCGTGTGCGAAGGAAAAGGAAAACATGCGCGAGATAGCGCACGATTCGCTTTTCCAAGTGTTCAGTTTATTTTCATCGTCACGAGTGTGTGCATGTGGTTCGGTCGCGGAATACAATCAGGCCACGTCAAAATTTACGTTTTCTCTTCGAATAACGTACACCGTATAGTCGAACACGACGCGGACGGACCGGACAAAGAGACGACGATGCCTCCGATCGCCTGCTCACGAGATAACGCCTCGGTATAGGTACGATCTCCTGCCGCGCGGGACATTGTGGGAGTGAAGATTGTCGAGGAGGCGCCTGTTGACAGCTGATCTCTCGTTCACTTTCACTGCCGTCTGGAGGCTGTTCGCGAGCCATGTCTTTCGAGGGGAAATACAATGCCAAGAGCCCAGGTAACGTTGCTTCGCCTATATATCATTAGCATTCTGAGAACGTATGTCCTTGCCGTCTGTTTGTTTCTCGGTGGCCCGCTGTGGCTTGCTTTGTTTTGGCTGGCTTGTCATCAAACAAACGGTGGACTGTGGATTTTGATTGCACACTGCCAAACAATCAGATGTTCTGAGGTATCGATATTCACATTTCAGCTGTGAAGAGGCTGATGCGAGAGGCACAGGAGCTACATGATGCAACCGATGAGTATTATGCCTACCCGCTGGAGGAGAACCTTTTTGAGTGGCACTTCACAGTTCAAGGTCCTCCATCTACGGAATTTGAAGGAGGAGTTTACCATGGGCGAATTATATTACCTCCGGAGTACCCTATGAAACCGCCTAATATTATTTTATTAACAGTTAGTTTACTCAGCAGAACTTAAGTCATTCGCATATTAGAGTAGTGGTTTGTAATTATCTTTGGTTTGCTTTATTAACAGCCTAATGGTCGCTTTGAAATAAACAAGAAAATATGCTTGAGCATATCTGGTCATCATCCGGAGACATGGCAGCCATCCTGGAGTATCCGAACAGCTTTATTGGCTCTTATAGCTTTCATGCCTACAGCCGGTAATGGTACAATAGGATCTTTAAATTACAATCACGATGAAAGACAAAAATTGGCAAAAAAGTAAGATGACAGGCTTCGGTGGTAAACTCTAGAACTCTCTGTATGATATGATTGTGAATAGTAGTGATATACTTTATTCCAATTTTTTCCAGATCATTGAGTTGGAGTTGTGATAGCTGTGGCAGGATATCTGATTTGCTCTCTAAAGATACAACCAAGAAGCCAATTACAGAAGAAGAGCAACATATGCTGGATACTATTGCTCTAAAGGTTAAGCCCTACATTTTTTCATTTAAGTTGTCATTTACTATAATGTAAGTGCTATTATTGAAATTCCATGTTTAATTTCAGGCTGATGACCCAACGCAACAAGAATCAAGTTACACTTCAAATTCTGATGCAAGTAGAGAAAACGAATTAAGGCATCGCAACAATATTGAAAGTTTGGATGCGGAGCAGCCTGAAATAATTGTCAATCCACAGGTAGAAGTTATGTCATCTTCTAATGACTTTCTTTGGAACGTACTCATTGTAGCCTTAGTATCTGCTATTCTCTTACTAGTTTTAAGACGACTATTCCTAGTATAATAACATGAATTGAATGTCTGTGAGAAAGTTGAGAAAGAAATTATTACAGCTCATACATATGAAAAACATTAGTAAATGCAAGTACATATGTTATTAAGAACAAGGACAATTTTATACAGACTTTATGGAGGAACTTTTTAAATATAGAATATTTAAAAATTTATGTGTACATACGAAGGGATGACTTCTTAAAAATAAAATCTCTGATTATACTTTGAATTGAAAACTGCAACATATTTATACATTTGTTGCAACCCTATTGTAACTAAAGGTTTGAAAACGATTGACATTTTTTATCGTAATTGTATCATGCGTTAAATTCATTGATGCTTTATATTGTGTATTATTATATTATGTACACAAATTTCTGCTTTTTAAGATCACTATTTTCCTGCTATTGAATCCATGCATTTATCAATTTTGAAATCAGCAATAAGTATTAAAATGATACTGTTATTCAACTACTCATTCAAGTTAATTTCGAAAGCATTGATTCTGAATTTCTAGAGGAACTTTTATTAATATGTATATATTTATGTTTTGAGAATGTTTAATAAATAAATTCATTTAATAAAGAGATAAGATAATGCAAAGCAAACCTAACTGTGTTCTTATTTTTATACCATTATTTAATTGAAATTAGTTACTTGTTTTAAAAACTTTTTTAAGTTAAAACATATGGGTTATTTAAAAACTAAACTAATTGTTACTCTATAAAAAGTTTGTATGTTTATTATCTGAAATAAGCAATATTTAATAAAGTATAATAATTACAATACTTGAAATTATGAATTCACTTAAAAAATATTTTGCAAATTTAGATAGTAATTACGCATGGCACATATTTTACATGTTTTTACGTAATAATTAGTACATATTGAATTATTTTTACACAACTGATTATCTGAAAACAGATAAGACAATGTGAGCTGTTTAATTCGAATTATTAAACAATACTCTATTTACAATTTAATGTGTTGAAATATACTTAGTGTAGCCCTGTTTTTTAAGCTTCATACCTGCAAGCTTATAGGTATTTTTTTATTGTATGTTATTATACATAATAGAGCTTAATTCTATTTGCGTCTGTCACAATTGGTCCCAATCATGCATGTTCATCTCTATCATGCAGTATGTAAGAATTTGTTGACGGAATGTGTTAGTATCACAATACTCATCTAAAAAATCAATCACATTCATTAAGCAATTGACAGCCTTCTGAATTTCAATCTGATGCAAGATGAGACTTATAACAGACGCATTAACGATTTATGCAACTCAGTCTTCAATAATTCTGACAGTTAACAACAATACTTTCTTTTTTATTTAAAAAAGTAAAATTCGTTATATTCACATTTTTTGTAAAGAACTTACACAAAGTTCACACACCTTCAGTTTAAATAAAAATGCATACAAAGTAAATGGTAAAGCTCTTAATTTTCAAATAAGTACATAAGTATTAAGCGTTTACCAGCAATACATTTAACAAAATAGTTTTTATAGAAATTTATTTTTTTGCAAGAATAAATATTTTTTAATTTGATTATTTTGAAAATATACATTTTATTTTTATTTTTAATATATTTTTTTCATGTATTAATAAGCTGTCACCTTACTGTATAATTTTTTATAACTTATATCTTTTATTAATATGGAACGAAAAGTTTAATTCCAAATTAAGAATCTTGTAATTTAGCACCATGTGATATACGTTCACTATATTTCTCCATGAATTTACTTCAATGCAATTAACTCAAAAGTTGAAGCAGTGCAGTAACAGTTATAAACATTGTTTACGTAATTTTATTTTTTGTAACTAGTCTAAGGCAACAAATCTACCATCAACGATATCACGTTTCAGCATCCAACTAATTTTAACATTAAATTCTTGTATATTTTATATTGATTTACATCTTCTCACTTTCTTTTATATCATTAAATATATCCTACATATAGTAACTACAATGATATTGACATTGGACTTTGAGTAGATTATTAACATTCTGATTTACTAGTAATCCATCCAAAACAATTTTTATACTTCTAATGCTCTTGACGACTAAACTTAATCAGAAAGTGAAAATGTCGATTAGTAAAATACTCTTTTTTAAATTTATGAAAATAATAGCACATCCCGTCATCCCCTCTTTATATAACAATATGAAACATTTTGATTTTTCAAAAACTTTTTCCTTGTGCCCCTGATATATTACAAAAATATAAACAACCTGCAGAAGGCGCAAATATTTAGCTTATCAGCTAGAAGTAGTCCAATCTCCTGTTTCTTTGAGTGCCCTGTCAGTTAGCCGTTCGATTTCTGTTAGAAGTTTCTCAGTCTCCACGTCTACCATATCTGCTTCTACAGGATCCCACTCCAAGCTGTTTGGTGTTGATACCCTTGACCAGGGTGAAGCAGTTAAACTAGAAGGCTGACTATTGTGTACTGAAGGTTCGCTTAGTGATTCATCTGGACTTTCTAATTTTTCATTGTCTAAAATAGGCATTGGCATCCCTGAAATAAATGAATATAAAAAAAAATGTAATGAAAGACAAATAGCTACAGAAAACTTTTGTTACCTTCATGCTCCCATTCTAAATCTACGGAAGATGCACGAGTAGATGATACACATCCTTGGTGTAGAAGAAGCCCTCTAGCATCCAACATTTGCAGTGGATTATCTAAACCAGAACTGTGGAAGTAAAAGTACAAAAAGTGTTATTTAGATAAGCATACAATATTTTGAAACATTAGAGAATTCTGTATAAATAAATAAATAATACCTAGTAGATACATTTTTAGAGCTAAGTCTCGAATATTTATTTGATCGTCCAGGCCAGCCTGTATCTTCGATCAATTCCAAAGTTACAGGAACTCTATGATTCTGCTAAAATAAAAAAAAAATTAGTTTACTCGCTCTTAAAATTGAAGCTTATATAAACTAAATTGTTGCAGTCAAAAACTATATAAAGCAAATAAAGTCTACGGTTCTTACGAAAAGATAGTTAGTACACTTTACCTTGAATTGTTTCAAGGAGAAAAACGACAAGAGTCTAGATCCAGAAAGGGCAATAGACAATTAATAAATTAATTTAAATATAAACGTAGTATTGAATAAATGAGAAACAACATTAAGAAAATCATATAGTAGACAAAAACAGCTTACTTCTTTGATCTGGAGGGATCACTACTATCTTGCTCTTCAGTTTGGTTGACGGTTTGGTCAAACTGTAAAAAAGTTATCACTGATAAAACGGTTCTCAACGTATAACTCATTAATTTTCAAGATCTAAATCATAAAATGCACGATAATTGATTGTACAATTTGTTTTAAAATCAGGTGAATCTTTACCTCAGCTGGTTCTTCCCCTTGGAAAGACACATTTGTGTGTCTTCGATAAGACCTAAAAGTTTAAAAAATAAATCATGTAGCACAGATTTGTCATATCAGATGAACGCAATGCTGTTTGTCGGTATTTTGCCAGCCACTGGAGCACATAGTTAAGTAGTGCTAGCGAAACACAGATAAGGAAAAAGGAAAAGCTTGAGGTGAGTCCGAAAATAAAAAAGAACAAGCTACTTCGAAGAAAATCAAGAGGACAAAACTCTCGGATTATCAATGGAGTCTCCTTATCTAGCGCGCGCTAACAGACGACTGCATAACGCAAGCGAAGAGAATAAGAGATAGAAGCACAGCCAAGACATGCGAGCTTATGAAGATGAAAATAAAAGTTTCGCACCTGTGTGAGAAGCGGTCGGCGATGGCGGTTAGACAGTGGCCTAAACAGGCCCCCATGACCCGTCGAGGCACGGCGCGCGGCCGTCATCTAAGACCGACCTGGGGAGACAAACAGTAGCGCTCTCCGAAGTGCTTTTGAAGAATTCTATATCTATACCCGTAATGCGGAGATCTGACGAGGATGAGGAGCGTAAGGCCGCGCCCCAGAGACGAGGATAAACCTGAGCCGAGCCCGGGGACGTCCGATCGGCTGCTGCCACGACATATTTCTCTCTGTCTCTCTAGTCCCTGGTGCTCCGTCTCGGCTCCTGGTGGCGACTCCTCATGGCAAGGATCATGACGACCGCCCCCGCACTGTCCCGTATTATTATACAGTTCTTAATACTGCTCCTGAAATCACTCGCTGCGCGTTCACTCGACTGTTTAGTCGACGTACGGGAGGAGCAGCTGGAGTACAATGTATGTATATGTCGCTGGAAGATATCGCGATATTTCGATCCTTGGCCGTCCGCAGCGTTGTGTTGGCCGCAGCACTCAGCACTCAGCAGTGAGCAGTCGCTCGCGCGCGCCCTATATGATGCGATCGCGGTTGGAATAAAGAGCTGCAGACAAGCCGCAACACTTATGTTGCTGGGGTATATCTGTGCAGCCTATATTATTGTCACATACGTATTATATCTATACATACATACCTGCGCGGTGCTGCAGGTGGCTATTAGCTACATATACAGCGCGATGATGAAATGTTTGACTTGCAGTTATAATCGTAGAGGTGAATGAATTGCACTTTTCAGCTTCTGACTTTCAATTGCCAATTTCGAAACGGGTAAGGTATAAAAGAGCAACGCGTATATAGGATCGTCGTCGATTTGAAAATGCGCTGATTCTATATACACTGATGAAGCAAAGATATCATATTAGGTATTTCCCGTTAACTCTTTCATATGCTGGAATTCGTTTATCACACTCGATTCGAAGCTGCCTATACTCGGATATCTTTCGGGGTCATGAATTATTTTTTTCTCTAACTGGTGGATTTCAATAAAATTTTTTAGTATTACTTTTAAATTGATAATTATATCCGTTTATCATATTATGTGATAAAATGAATTCCGATAATTAATCATTATAAATATGCTTAATTATCGGATCTGATTTAAAAGAGGAATTCTTCCTTCGATAATATCTTTACATGAACATGATGGTGTATGTTGTAATATACAAAGACAACTATTATTCATTATATATGCAGTATGTATGATCTAGAAACACTAATTTACTATCAGATATATAATACATCAATATGAAATATATATGCTTACATTACTACTACTCAATCATATACTCTTTTATTATTTTAATGAGGCCGATATCAAATTATCGCTTATTATTTGCAAATATTTGATAGTTTACACATCCTATAAAAAGACATTTCCAATCTCACGTTTATTAAAAATTTCCAAGAATTATAGTGCTTATAAATACGATCTGGGCCGATTATAAAGTAATGCAGTGCATGCGTATATACGTATTTTTTCACGTTCAGCTATTTTGAGCGTTTGTAAGTTTTACACACTTAATATTTGTAAATATAAATAAAATATGAAATCTGATAATAGTTGTGTGCGTATATAGATTGATATGGTCGCATTAGAGCCAGATGATCGCATGGAATTTTAAATCGACGATTTATTAGCTTTATCTTCAGCGTTACAACAAACAAAGATCCTTACAATGCAATAAGATTCTCTTCTTGACATAATCAGAATATATATATGAAGCACAAAATCTGCATGTGCTTATATAAGTTTTCGAAAACGCACTGACACGCGCTAAACGATATTTTAGCGATAATTTATCTTTATACATTTCTAGCAAATTGCATAATGAAGATTATTTTTATGTGTACTTTTAAAGCACGTTTCAACATGACGTTTTGACGAAGTTGAAAATTCTGAAAGCTTAAAATGCGTTAAATTTTAAAACAGTATAAGAATCATAAAAACGTCGAAAGCTAAGTTGGTCGGAATATATCATAGAAATTTTTAAAAATAAGGAACTATCGGAAATTCGTTTCAGAGTATTTCCACTAATTATTCAGACAAACCTCATTTTAACACGTGTTGGCCAGAAATTCTGCCCAGAAATAGGGTCAATTTTCTACCAAGGTGTATTGATATATTGATAGAGAGTTTTAAGCAGTTACAACGTATAATTTTTGCACCTCTCATCAATAATTTTGCAGGCAAGAACTTGTATATTTATAACTTATATGTCCAATACAGAATACAATTAAGAATGCCACCTGTAAAAAAAGTAAAAAATAATCTACCACTAAAATTTCGCGAGAATAATTCATGTCCTGAGTGGACACCTGCTTTTTATCGCGTAGACGATCACTCGCTCGCGCATAATGAGCATAATATATAACCGATCGCCGTTTAGTCGTTTGCTCGCCGAGATAAAATTCTATACGTTACACACTACTTATACATTCATTGATTTCTCGACATCACCTGAATCAATATACGCACGAATTCGAAAGTTTGCGACCTTTGAGCGCGTTGAGTTTCAAACTAGTAGTCCTTCAGAGCATATTTAAGTATATTATAAGTATAAATCCAGTCATTTACGTGCGCGCGTTCACCTACTTATATCGCGTCGTGCATCCATATATATATATATATATATATATATATATATATATATATATATTGGTATAGCGCTGCGAGCGAGAGAATCATATGACTTATGTATATAAGGTAAGCCAGCATTGTATAGCTATATATCTATAATAATATGCGCGCAGCGGCGAGGCGGCTTCAGAGGTTAAACTCGGCGTGGCTGTCATCAGTCGCTATGCCGCCCGTAGCCGGGAAACTGCTGATTCGGAGATCGGAGCGCGTTAGAAAACGCTTATCCTCGTCGTCATGACGCACTAGCGAGCGTCTGCTTGTTTGTTGATATATAGCCGTCGGAGTCCTGAGAGCGAGAAGACAGTGGTGAGTACGCGAATCGGCTAAATGGCTACGATGCTGCTGTGGAGTCTTTTGGCCCTGATACTGACGGCGGGACCCGAGGTCGAGGCCAAACCTCCACCGCTACGACCCCCGAGGCTACTGGTCATATCCTACGATGCATTTCGGTATGTTGAACTCTGCTTGTTTGCTTTGTTAATTAATTGTTGTTACGTAAGCCGTTGTTGATTTTTCCGTGCGTGCATTTGTTTCACGCGCTCGCGAAGAAAACGAGAAGGGGGTTGTCGTTTACTATTGTTGTGCCGCACACAATGGGTAACGCGATACTCGCGTACTTGGGTATATATACCTGCTATCGAACAGATAAGAAAAGTAAATTTGACGAGAGATAGGAGCTTTTATTAAATTGCGTTTTATTCGCAGGAGAATTAATATCGGATCGTGTTTGTCGAGGGGACGACTCTATCCGCTGTTTTAATTGGCAGGGTGGAAACGGGATTGAGCAATGTTAGCTTTAAATTTACCTGCTTATAATTAGATCGCGATGATGTTCCTATAATTGCACAAGCTTCAATCTGAACGTATTTTTGAGTTTTGATACAAAGGCATCATGGTTGAGTTTGATCAAGTTTTAACTTGATTTGAAATAAATGTTGGATTTACAAAGTGCTCATCAAGCATTGAGTACTGTTTTTCTTCGCTGAGCAGTAATATACGGACATAAAAAATTGCCAACGTTAAATTATGTAACTAATCAAACCTTTTTACAAAATTGCTACCTGGAAAACATTTTGAAATTTCATGGAGCTTGGTCTTACATAAGTCTGCTAAATCATAATTTCTATGATACTCAAATTCAGATTTTTCTCTTTATAGATATGACTACTTTGAAAGGGATTTTACACCTTTCCTCAAGCAACTGAAACTAAAAGGGACTCATGCAGATTATATGAGAAATGTTTTTGTAACAAAAACTTTCCCAAATCACCACACCATATCTACTGGATTATTTGTGGAGTCACATGGAGTAGTGGATAGCGAATTTTACGATCCCAAAACAAACAGAACTGTTAACTACTCTGACGAACTGTTTCATTATAATAATGATATTAATCCAATTTGGGTTAGTGATTAACAATTCTTTTGTAATATATGAATCACATAATTTAAAACTGCATCGTTATAATTTAACTATTTCAGACGCTTAATGAAATTGGAGGGGAGGGTAGATACAGCGGTGTCATGATGTGGCCTGGTAGTAACTTTAAATATCATGGAACTCACAGCACCTTTACAGTTGTAAGTTTCAATTGCAACTTACTTACAAATTGTAATTGTTTTTAACTCCATTGGTTTTGATAATAATTTCGTTTTTATATAGCCATGGAACATGTCTGTCCCATGGACAGAGAGGGTTGACCAACTTCTTTCTTGGTTCAATCACCCAAAAACTCCAATCAACTTTGGAATGATGTACATTGAAGAACCAGATTTCCATGGTCATGGAATCGGTATTAACCATCCTCGTTTTAATGAAGTATTGAAAAAACTAGACTATGTTACAAACTATCTTCATGATAAACTCAAGGAGAAATGTTTGACTGATGTAAATGTTGTACATTTAAGTGATCATGGAATGGCTACTGTGACATTAGATAAGATAGTTAATTTAACTAATTACATCAACCCAGCAGATTATAAAACTGCAGGATTATCTCCTGTAATCAGTATATTTCCTAATCCAGGTAAGATTAAATCTTAATCATTATTAAGTTTGGTAAATCTTATTTTGTATTAATTAGGTTGCATGATTCTTTAGGCAAAGAAAATGAAATATACAATAAATTAAAGAAAGCATCAGAACATACAAAAGAATTTGATGTTTACCTAAATAATGAGATACCTGCACGGTATCATTTTTCTAAAAATCCAAGAATAGGACCTATGGTTGTAATAGCCAAAGTAGGATACTCTTTTGAAGGTCTTTATGACAGTTTTCCTTGGTATGAAAAAGAGTTTAATATTACAAGTAAGTGTGAAATTCTAAATTAATGAATCTACCTTAACTTTTTGTGTAAACATTTCAAAGTAACTCACAAAAATTCTTTCAGTTAATGAAAAATCTGAGTTTGGTCTTCACGGCTATGATAATAATGCCACAGAAATGCATCCATTTTTCTTTGGTGTTGGACCTGCATTTTTACCAGAATGTAAAGTACCTCCTTTTGACAATGTAGATTTACTACCTCTCTTCTGTGAAATACTCGATATACAATGTCCCCAAGTAAATGGGACAGTTGGTGAATTGCGTAATTGCCTAACAAAACATCAGTATGAAGCAGTTTTATATAAAGGAATATGTAAGTAAATTGCTTCCAGTTTAGTTGTTGAGATTTTGCTTATTTAAAAAATTTTTACTTTTTATATGTGTTGAATAATGGGTATTGCTAATTCATTATAGACATTGGTGGTATTGTCATATCGATTTTAGGAATCATAGCTTTATTTTTGGTCTATCTAAGAAGAAAACGCATTGCAAAACATAATGCTAAGTATAGGTGAGTAGAGTTTGAAAAAATATATTTATAATGCACCCAAGAATATTATTTGCACTAATCCCTAGGCAACTAGAAGTAGTGCAATAAAAATAGATGAGTGGCAAAAAATAAAGCTTTCAATGAATTTAGTTACAAAAGTTGATGCATATTTTTACAGGATGTCCAACATACAAGCTGCTGATTGTAAAGTAATGCATTATTTTTCTTTTTTCTTTTTTGGAGCTTGCATAACAACTTAATAATATAACATTGCGATGCGCTAAAAACAGTAGACGTACAATTATTTTAAAGTCTAGGAGAATCCTAGTTGTTTCTAATAATTGAAAATCTACTGAATTATTACAATGCTTCTGCTTTCTAGGGCCAATTTACAACGTTCTAATTATTTATTTTTAACACCTTTGCATAACCAGCATCACCAGTACTAAAATTCAAACCCATGACTAAATAACAGCTTCATTCTTGCTTTTTCGTTTGAAGTTATTGTTTTATTTAAATCTTATCGCGAATCATTTTTTTTTAATATGTATTTGAAGGCAATACATACATTTATAACACACAAACTTTGTGTAAGTATCACACAAAAATCTCAGAAAACTTTTATTTAAAAACAACTTATTCTTAAGCCATTGATAATTAAATCCTATTATTTTTGTATAAGCCACTTGTATCTCAATATACTATTTTAAAGTTTAATAATTTAAAAATGAACCAAAGAGTTAAATGATAACAGTAATAATAATATATGTATATAATTAACATATTTAACTTGTATCGGTTGCAGTATACATATACTACTAATTGCACCTACTAAAATCTATTATAAGACCATAAAATAATTCATAAAATTTTTTTTTATTTCAGAATACTGACTGAAGAAGCTGTTTTGGAAAATCAGTTATGGGATGAAGGAGATATATTTGAGAGTAATGTAAGATAATAGATACATTATTTTGGAATGTATGAATCTGAACTCTGCAAGCCTAAGTCTTAGTATTTTTTATATGTGTAATGTACATACATACATACATACATAATAAGGGGAAATGCTATGAATTTCTATTAAATTTGCTATTGATATAGTTTTTAACTATGTGATAAACGTGCAGACATAATTTTAAGTCAACGATTTCAGTAAAGTTATTTAAATAATTTTATACTATTGACAAGTCAAATTAACGTACAATACATGTATGTATGTAAATTTGTATTTCAATTAATACAATCCGACTCTAGCGGGGGATTGTAACGAGGAACAACGTCCCTCGCTACGCCGGTAATCGAGGCAGGATATAGAGAGTGACGAAATAAGGCGGCGTTGGCTCAAGCGGTAGCACTAGAGATCACGTGCGCCTAGAGATCTCGGAAGCGCCGGATCGATTCTCGGTCCCGGCGTCTCCTTTTGTGATTTTCTCCTCTCACGTCAAGTCTCACCCCGTTACAACAAATGTATTTAATGCCGTTATAACCTTTTACAAAGTGTACTCGTAATTTTAAACTATTACAAATGAATGCATAATTATAATGCCTGTTTATAATGTCAAACTTTAGCATTCTGGTGCCATTGATAATATTTATATAAACATTTTATTAAATGCAGTGAAAAACTTACAGCTATATTATACGTAATTGCTATATCAATAATATTGCTAATAAGGAAAAATACGTACATACCCGGACATTCTTGATCGCGCATAAAGATGTGTGATATCAATATCCAATTCTTCCTGTAAATATTGTATGATTTTAGAATTATTTACAAATTGAAATATACTAAGCTACTTGTAATTTATTCTAGTACTTTATCTTATTCTAAAAATCCTTAGTAATTCTCCTGATGTGTACTTAAAATGTTCACGCTATAAGTAGTTCAGAACATGTTGCTGCACGTAAAGATGTGCATCGCCAAAAACTACTTGAGTAATAATTTGAATTGCCACTAACCGTTGGCTAACCGCTCAAGAAAGCAATATATAATAGATGTGGCAACATCGCTGAAAATTTTAAGTATTGAACAGTTGAACTGATGCTCGGTGCCCGGCGCGCTTATCGCATGTGAGGTTTAGTTTAGACTCGTTCACATCTCTGTGCGTAAAAGCCAGAGAGGCCGACTTTCGTTCTTGTTCCGGTCTTCTCGCGTGAAAAGCAAGGCGCAGGTCGCTGAAAATTGAAGAAAAAGGAAAAGTGTTACGATTGAACGTTAAAGAATACAAAGTATACGCAGTTTGCAAAGTAAGTCACCTTTCTTTTATCGTTTTACATGTATACGAGAAATCGCTGGTAAGCATACTTTCGGCTAAAATCTTCTCGTACCAAGTACTTGTGACATTGACCTTCAAAGATATCTAGTAAACATAAACAGACAATTCTTTTCGACTTCCGCGAATTCTCGTGTGCACTTGCCAATCTGTCGAATAATCGATAGCATTTTTACTCTTTTGGTTAGGTATAACGTAGAATTAGTGGTCGAGCAAAAAGTCTTTCTTTGTCTCAAGGTGTAAGATTTTCTTTCTTCAATTATATCCAAGAGTGTGTTTTCTTAGAAGTAGCCACAATACGATTTGAAGGGACGCATTGTTTAGCTTTTTTTTATTTCAAATGTTTTAACTTTATTTTGACTGTTTAATAACAAAATTACTGCCTTATTATTGATTGTTTGTTTAGTATAAATATATTTTTTAACAATTTAATCAACTGACTATTTCAAATTTACATATGATTGTACATTCTATCATTACGTCATACCTCATAGAATTATTTAATGCATATTCTTATGTAATCTGATGTATAATATTTAAAATTCACATTTTGATAGCTGATTAAATTTATGCTAATAACTTTTGTTTAGTGTGTCAAATTGTAGTTTTTAAGACTATACTATTTAAAGTATAACATTTTATCTTATAGGATGGATGAGGATTGGGATGATGATTCATCACAACAAACATATCAAGCCCAAAGTTCAAATAGTTACCAACAAGGTGGCTATGAACAAAGAAATAGAAACAATTTTAGAAAGCCAAGAGATGATCATCACAACAATGGTCGCTATAATAACAGGGACAGGAGTGGAGGTTCTAATCGCGGTGATCGAGATGGAAGGAGGGAACAAGATTATAATAGAAATTCAAATGAAGAAGATGATGAAAGAACAACTTTTTTCGTTGAAACTTCCAAATTAGGAAAAGTGATAGGAAAAGGAGGTAGTAAAATTCGTGAATTAGAAGAACAAACTGGCGCAAAACTAAAGGTATTTGTTTATATCTATACTAAAGAAATAACAAGTAGTTTGCATTATCAATTTTTCCAAAATAAATATTCTTAACGCCTTTAAATGTAGATAAATAAAGATTGTGTCAATGGAGACGCCACAGCAGTTATAGTAAGTGGTACTAAAGATGCACAAGATCAAGTGAAAACTCTTATAGATGAATTATTATCCGATCAACGACCAGATCGACCTTTTACAATCAATACAATGAATTCACAAGAATGTAACAATGTTAGAAATGATGATAGAAGAAGCGCTCCTATTGACTGGGATGCAGCTGCAAAAGAACATGTAAAAACTATTGATACTTTGTTAAAAAGATTACAATTGCATTTATAATAATTATATAATTTATACGATGTAATTATTTTAGGATCAATATCAAGCACAAAAATGGGAAAAGTATGGTAGTATTAAAAAGAACTTCTACATAGAAGATCCCGAAGTAGCTAGGTTATCAAAAAGTGAAGTAGAAAAAATCAGAAAAGATAATAATGACATCAGCGTAGATCATACTTTTGACGTAGACCCATCACAAGCAGACTCTGAGGAATATAAAATTCCAAATCCAGTTCAAACGTTTGAACAAGCTTTTAGGGTATTAGCAAGTTTATTAGAATTATTTTTATTTTTATTTATACTAAGAAAGTTTTCTAAATATGTTTTTACTATTTATTCCTATGTAGAATTATCCGGATATATTAGTAGAAATTAGAAAGCAGAATTTTGAAAAACCCAGCCCAATTCAGTGTCAAGCATGGCCAATTCTTCTTAGTGGAAAAGATATGATTGGAATAGCACAGACTGGCACTGGTAAGGTCTTTTTTATTAACATTTATTTTATTTATTTATTTTATTAACAAGCAAGGGGTACTATTATTAATATGTATTTTTCATCTATTTGATTTTCAGGCAAAACACTAGCATTTTTACTACCAGCTTTAATTCATATTGATAATCAAGATACTCCACGTTCAGAAAGGAGTGGTCCTACTGTATTAGTAATGGCACCAACGCGTGAATTAGCTTTACAAATTGAAAAAGAAGTTAATAAGTATTATTACCATGGAATTAAGGCGTGAGTTACAAAAAAGTAATTTTTATAATTTTTATTAATAATCGTTCTTTTCATTAGATTATGTTTCTTATTTTTAGCGTTTGCGTGTATGGAGGAGGAGATCGAAAAAAACAAATGAATATAGTTTCCAAAGGAGTGGAAATAGTAATTGCTACGCCAGGAAGACTGAATGATTTAATACAGACTGAAGTACTGGATGTAAAGTGCGTTTCATATCTAGTCTTAGATGAGGCTGATAGAATGTTAGACATGGGATTTGAACCACAAATAAGAAAATCATTGCTTGATATTAGACCTGACAGACAAACTGTAATGACGAGGTTTGTATCGGAATATAGATATCTTTGTTATATATAAAAAATCATGATTTTGAAATAATATTCAATCTTTTGAAACAGCGCCACTTGGCCGCCAGGCGTAAGAAGATTGGCTGAGTCTTACATGAAAAGTCCAATCACCGTTTGTGTTGGATCTCTCGATTTGAAAGCTGTTCATTCCGTTACTCAAAGAATTTGGATTGTTGATGAAGAAGAAAAGACCGATGTGGTTTGTACATTTAAACAATTATAATTTTGTTAATATTCATATAAATATAGTTTTTAGTTTATTTATTTATTCGCAGCTTAAAGAATTTTTTCACAATATGGCACCAACTGATAAAGTCATTGTATTCTTTGGTAAAAAGTCTAAAGTTGATGATATTGGAAGTGACCTAGCACTGAGTGGAGTTGCATGTCAAAGTATTCACGGTGGACGTGAACAGGCTGATAGAGAACAAGCTTTAGAAGACATTAAGACGGGAGATGTAAACATACTTCTTGCAACTGATGTAGCTAGCCGTGGAATAGACATCGAAGATATAACGTAATTTTGCTTACCTTTCAACACTATAACATTGCATATGTCTATGCTTACAAATTATTATCATTATTATTATTATTATTGTCTAAATATATATTTTTTAGACATGTATTTAACTATGATTTTCCGCGGGACATTGAAGAATATGTTCATCGAGTAGGCCGAACTGGTCGAGCAGGCAAAACAGGCGAAAGCATAAGCCTGGTAACACGTCGCGACTGGGGGATGACAAAGGAATTGATAAAAATTTTAGAAGAAGCTGAACAGGTAAAATATTCGAAGAATATTTATACAGACCATTAAAGCCATGAATACAAAATTATCAATATCTTGTTTTTGTAAATTTATAAACATCGATATTTTTCGTGTTTGTAGGAAATACCAAATGAACTTTATAGTATGGCTGAACGTTATGAAGCGATGAAGAAAAAAAGAGATGAAGAAAGAGGTGATGGCGATCGCCGAGAAAGTGGTGGTAGAAGATATGGCGGCGGCGGCGGCGGGGGTGGATTTAGAAGTGGAGGCGGTGGTGGTGGCCATGGATATGGAGGCGGTGGGTTTGGAGGTGGAGGTGGAGGCAGACGTGGTGGTAGTCGTTGGTAACTACCAGAGTTTAAAATGTTTACAAATAACTTGTATACTTATTTTTGTTAAGTATTTTTTCTGTTCGTAACTCACGTTATGTGCACATTTACGAATACTTCCAAAGTTTTAGTTTATCAGAGTTTAATGGTATTACTATGAAAGAAATCATATTCAAAGGTCTCAATGATAAAAATATGTAAAACATATAAGAGATCGATTTAAATTATGTTCGATAATTTCAAAAGAAATTACGAAAAAAAAAGTTTAACTGATTATTCAGTTTGAATAAATAATATGTATTACGACTTTTATTACGATTGCTGACAATAACATTAGATTGTTGGCAAAACTGTGATAAATGGAGAGTGACAAATGAATATTTTATACGTGTAGAATAAGCGTTAAAAGTTATGCGCCTATGTACAAAATAAAATACATATTATAAGATGACAAAAAAAGAAATTTTCGTATGTAATATACCAACTTAAGCTTTATTACGAGTTTGTAAAAAAATTATATAATTGCATATTAACATTTAAAAAACTTAATTTTTTTTACAAAATATTAAATTTGAAATGTAAATTAAAGGCAAGTGGATGTTACTGCTTCTAGCACTGGTAAAATTTGAGAATGAAATAAATTATGAAATATCATTTTATTTTTTTTTTTTAATAAGTAAATTATTAAATTGATAACAATCTTTCTGCTCAAAATTGATTAATTATGTCTACTTTAATTACGAGTTCTTAAAGTAAGTGTCTATAAAAATAATCTGTACAACTTATTTACGGAAAAGATTTAAAACTAAATGATCAACTTTACTAATGGCATTAAAGTGTGATTCTGCAAAAAGTTTACAAAAATTCTGTAAGGCACTCTGTCATCAATATAACTTAAAAAGTGTAGTACTCTCATGGCAAAAAAGAAATGCTACCAAATACTTTATTTGGTGTGCAAAATATCAATGATGGTTATTGTTTCACATTAAAAATTAACTACTATCAAAATCAATAAACCTTAAAATTACGCGTTTTGGTATACTTCTCAGCGAATTGCTTTCCACTTGGTGTTGGTGTAGAAAAAGCTATATCGTCTATAGACATGATGTATCCATAATAATAAGTTGCTCTGAAATCAACAAAGTAGACGATGTATCAATTTGAAATATGAAAAAATAGAGTCATAAATTCTAAATACAATCAGGACACTAATTGGGGCTCACCTCAATGTATCAACGAGCTTAGTAGCAATACCCTGCCTACGATGACTCATTGCTGTCCATACAACATTTACACCACATTTTACTGGTTTTGACTCGGTAGTGCAACAATTCAACTCAATAAGCTCTGGTATCATTTGAAATGCACTTTTTACAACTTCTGCTACTAAAACACCTAAAATAGTCTTATCTCTCACATACATATATACCTATGGAAAATACATAATTTTATAAATAAAATTAATTCATTTGAATGAATAATTTTATAGTACAGTAATTTAATTACTTTTTTATCTCTGTAAAATGAAAGTTTCATATCAGAAAGTCCTAAATCACGATCAACGACTTCTAATACTTCAGTTACTTTTTTCCAATACAAATTGGAATCTTTGGGTTCAACTAAAATTATTCGACTTGATGAATATGCATCTGCAAATACCACACGCTCGTTTTTCCAACCCTAAAATTTAGAAAAAATTCAGCATAAGAAAACATGCATATACTTTTGTTTTATGATAAGTGTGCATAAGAGTGTACTATTTGAGTACCTGGAATTTCAAAATTTTGAAACTATTGTGATAGTTCAAGTGAGCATTTTCGTCATCTGGATCACCAATGTGATAAATAATTCCGCATTCATTGCATTGTGTGGCACCAAACATCTTTTGTCCTGCATCAATTTGATACTGGTTATCAGCGTTTCCAGATTTTGATGATAATTGCCAAGATGTATTTCGTTTTCGTTTCTTAGGGTTGCCATCACTGAAAGAAATTTATCATTATAAATAAAGAAATAGGAACATAATACAATGTATGTTTTGATATTCTTACAGATCATTGACGTTCGATGAGTAACCTTTTGTAAATAAAGGATAGAATTTTTGGGTAGATACTTCCGTTGTCATAAAAACGTTTTCTGCATTTTCATCAGCATTGCTTTCTGCATCTTCAATATTCATAGTGGAAGTCATACTACTAAGTTCACTTCCTGGAGACATTGTTAAATTTTTCAATGGTATATTAGATTTTTTGGGTGATTGAGTATTTATCTTAGAGCAAGTAGACTGTGCTGTTTCCATTGTATCATAATCATCATCTGCCCAATCATCCTCCAAAATTTTTAAAATGCTGGCCACTTTGGTTTGTTCTTCAACATAAGGTTCATCAACAGTCAAGTCAGCAGTGTCAAAAGAAATACTATCTAACTTTGCTTTTTTCTTAGTATGCTCAGCATCTTTTTGATTTAGAGCAATTCTTAACTTAATTTTATCATTGACAGTGCAAACTGCATTATGATTTGGCTTAGATTTGAAAAACTTTTTATTATTAACTACTTCTGGTGTTAAAGTTTTGTTCTGATCAGTTTTTTCTGTTTTATGTTGTGGATTCAAATTTTCTTTAGATTCATTAACACTACTTTTCGCAGTTTCATTTTGCTTTTCAGTTTTCGTAGTAACGTTATGCAGAGACTGGCGTTTTGGCTTTGGTCTTCTAATACCATGACCAACTCCACAATTTATTTCGCCTTTTTTAGGTTTTCTTATTGCTCGCTTGTGTGAATTATGATGGAATGCTGGTAAACTTCGCCGTTTTTTAGCTTCAGGTTGAGGTTCCCTCCAGTCTGGTCCGAAAGATTTACGTGATTTCTCACCGGATCCATAGAAAGATCTTGGATTCAAAGTAAATCCCTTTTCTTTTTCATTAGCGGCCTTCTTTTCTTGAAATAGTGCTGCTCTAGCCCTTGGAGCTAAAATAAATTCATCAGTCTTTTGGAACTTAGATTTAGAAGGAGATGGTGTATCTTCTATATGCCTCTTTAAAGAACATGTCTTAATTTCTGGTGAGGAACTTTCATCGAAATCTAAAGCACCTAAAGATTTTCTTCTGTGTATCCTGGGAATCGGAATAGTTTTACATACAGATCCTAAGGGTGTGATTAGCCTCTGCTCTGTATATTCTTCCTTTTGTGGTGTCTCCGCAACATAAGACTGTTGATCATCAAAATCTGAATCCTTTCCAGGTGTTTCTGGAACTACTTCATCAAGCATATCTTCTTTTTCGTCTGAACTTGTCACATTACATTCTGCTCGAGTAGTCTGACTGGATGAAGAAGATTTCGATTTGGGGGAAGCAAATATTCGCCTTGGAGAAAATCTTGCAGATCTTGTTACCCTTCGTAAAGAACTAAATGGAGATATACAATTTGGATTCAAATGACCAGCAAATGGAATTATTGGTGACTTTTCAGGAGTTGCGAGGGGTGATATAAATTGTCGTCCTGGTGAACTATCACAGCTACTATGATCTGTCAAAGCAAGAGGAGACATTGGCCCTAAGTCAGATTCTGCATCTGAAATGCACTCCTCATCTCTTCTGTTTTCTCTTTCCTCTTTGCTAAGACTTCTTTTATTGAAATTGATGGATGACGCAAAAAGACGTTTTTGAGCTCGGATTGGAGTAGCAAGCTCGTCATTTTGAGAGTCTGTCTCTCGACCACTATCCACAAGCATTGGATGCTCCATCTAGAACACTAAAAGTATTGCTATAGTATATTAATTAAGCAAAATGGTTTGAAATTCGATATAAATTGTATCAATAAAATTTTATATTTTTAAAGTTTTTAAAATTTGAAAATATTTGAACCATATATTATTATGCGTATTACATTTTATTTTATTTCTAACTTATGTAAGAATAAGAAATTGCTTTTATCGAAGCAGTATTATAACTATGATTCAAATTGAAAAAATGATTGACTCCGAAATGGTTAGCATCACGTTGTTTACGCACTCTATAGTAGTGGTTTCTTTTGTAACCAATTTAAGTAATTGTATGGCAATACCGAACGTAAGTACTTACTTTAGGAATTCACTAAATAAACAGACTTTTTAAAAGGAAACTTTTAAATAAAATTCACTCTTATTCACAAGCGAGCAGCTACAACTGTAACCGTTTACTCTCTCGAGTCTCGGTCAGCGAGAGCGGGCGGTTTGCGGGAAAAACGGACTTTTTCGCGCTCATCTGTCGATTTGATCTGCGACGTTGCCACAGTTTCCCTCCATTTTGTTTTAAGCGGCAAATTCAAAATAATTTAAGTGTGCCGGTTCGTTTTTTTTAGAGTGAAAATTATATTAAAATAAATTATAAATAAATCCTTGACTGATAATAATTTTTTTTTATTTTCGTATTTATTGTTGACTTTTTTTTATAAAAAAATTAATTTAAAAGCCGAAAATGGCACTGTATTACGTCCAAAATGCAGTTTAAGATAGTAGATGCAACTGTACCATTTCATATGTTGAAATTTTAATAAAAAAATTTAAAACTGTTAAAAAATATTTTCAAAAGCATGGCAATATTTTCTGAAAAAAAAAACCTTGAAATTTTGTTCTTTCGTATTATAAATCGATCCATCTTGAATAGAAACTAGTTTTCATTGCAAGAGTAGGTGATTTATGTAACAGGATACATGAGATTTAAAATATACATATTATTGTGTGCTTTTGTTGCTTCACACAAGTTTCCAATTAAAACGCTGCATATTTTATAAAATAATAATGTACATTTGATATTTTTGTATGTATTCAAAATAGGCATTCATTTTGAATGATTGAACACTGGTTGTGATATAAGTTTAACTACTCTGAATTAACAAGTGATTTATATGCATTTTTATAAGAGTAGTTAATCCAATGAAATAACTTTAAACTCAAACAAAGTATCTTCAATGAGTTAATTTATTTAATTTTGTCTGCTAGTGAACAGCTGAGTCCAGTGTTATCAGGCTCAACATTCAACTCTTTAACTGTTCCATCTTCAATAATCATGGAATAACGCTTACTACGCTTTCCTCCTAGTACAGCCAAATCTACTGAAAGATCTACAGCATCTGTAAATGCTCCAGCAGGATCAGCTAACATACGAACCTAAAATCAGAAATAAATTATTTAATGTTTATAATAGAGACAAATATGCAATATTGGTTTTACATATACCTTTCCTTGAGTATTTTGATCCTTTCCCCATGCAGCCATCACAAATGGATCGTTCACTCCAATGCAGATAATTTCGCTGTAGCCCTTGGCTTTCAGCTCATCCGCTTTTTGAACATATCCAGGTAGATGAGTCTGAAACGAAAACACACAAGTTCCAATAATCTTTCTAGCTATTAGTGGCGTGAAAGGTAATTATATATTATGCATTGATCTTCTTTCACCTTTGAGCAGCCAGGTGTAAAGGCACCAGGAACAGCAAATACTATGATTTTCTTTCCTTGAGAAAGTTGAGCCAAGTTGACTTTGTTGGCTGGAGTATCTTCATACAAATCCACTGAGGGAACCTTGTCTCCTACCTGCAAAATAAAAAAGCATCTTTGAACAAATGCAAAATAAACAACATCCAAATGCAATCTTGTGAAACACCCAATGATCAAACTCTATTATACAACTACAAAAGAATATAAAATATTTCTGCAATTAACCCGCACGATACAGGCACGAATCTAACCTTGAATTTAAACGAATTTTTGCAAAAAATCAGACCAAGGATTTGCATAATATAGCACATCACGCAGTTGCAAGAAGCAACAATGACGCTTCTTTTTTACCGGAAAAACACCAGCCGGTATCAGAATTTCGCGTAATCAAGGGGATTCGAGACGCAGAGCATCAAGCTCTTATCCATTATGTCAAAAGCGCATGAAATTATTTACTTACAGCGATAACCATGTTTAGCGAAGTAGCGTGAAAGCTTCTGGCGGAATTGCAAGTGATCGCCGAGCGTCCCAAGGAGGTAATGGCACGAGCTACCAGTCGACTCATTTGTTTTGCAGCGTATACGTATGTGCGTGACCGCGAGCAACGTGTCGATCGAATCCAGCCAACAACAAGGCGACTGTGGGTGTTAACCTTCTTCTACGAGACTATATATAGCTATAGCTAGTTACACTGGAAAACTGCTGCAATATGACTGCCGAGTGCCGAGATATGCACCGATACCAAAAACGCCGGCAGAGTCTGAGTGATAACACGCGAGTATTGCGTAATCGAATGGATCATATGTATACATGTATGATTGTGGGTGTATGTATGCGTGTGTGCTAGTTGACTGGCGTTACATAAAAAAAAAAAAAAAAAATAACAAAAGCTTTTGATATATACATTGTATGATGGATCGAGCAATGTGTAAAGACGTCCGCGAAAGTAACGATGTTTGCAGTTGTTCCTCGATTCACTATCATGCTCGTTGTTTGTTAATTCATGAAAACTGTTTAGCCTGCTGACTTGGCTTTATTTTATAGGAGGTAGCTACAGTCTGATTAGAACTTTATAAGTAGGACTTAATTGTTTTTAGATTTTCGTGCACGATTGGTTCCCGGAGATTCGTATTTTGAAACGGTTATCCACTAATGACTGCATATTTAAACGATTTTATAGGTTTTTGAGGTAAACAGTGCGAATTACATTTTTATAGAAACATTATCCCATAAAAATGGGACTTTTATTTGAGTATAAACAATAGAAACATTATTTTAGTATATTATATAAAAATTAAAAACGTGAAGTATATAAATCTCATTGAGAATAAATAACATGCAAATATCACATTTTATATATTGTCACTTAACAATTAGTTTTATCAAAATTTTCATCAAGATCAGGCACAACCAATCTAATACTAGCACCTCCAACTATAACTTCACCAGATGCTTCTTGATAAAATTTGATTCTCCTTAATCCTTTGCCATAGTTTTTGAATTCAAAAGTGCACTAGAAAAAGTAATGATCTTTATATTTGTAAGTTATAGTTAAAAGATTATTTAAAAAATACATCATGTACAAACTTGAAACCATTTTCCTTTTTGGTCCACATTGTTCAATCTTTTATTAAATTGAGCAGAACGCATAACAAATGCGGAAGCATCTGGATCTTCTGGATACGGTCTTCCAATCAATCTTGTATAACAGGAGAAATCAGCCTCTTTTGCATCCAACTTGCAACAGAACCACACACTTACCTATAAGTATAAGAAATCTGTAGATTAATACATTTTTTAGCTTTATTATTCATATTTTTTTGCAAACCTTAATAATAGGCTGTATGTTGTTTAATATCTTTTCTGTTAAACCTTCTTTTAATAAATAGATTCGAAAGCTTTTTTTTGCTCCTGAAGAAGATAGGGGAGACGAAATACTGCAACGAATTTGATCATTCACCACAAGATCTTCAGGAAATGGCATGACATTTATTGGTGGTGGATTTTCATTTTTGTCAAACTCAATTGTTTCAAATGCACCATGGTCATACTCATTATCATCTCTTGCAACCACTTTATCAGACAGTAATAGATTTCTGTTAAAAGCATTTTTTGCACATAACAGATAATATGAAACCCAATTTATTTTTTCATCGAATGGGAATGTTTGACCAGATATTAATTCTGCTTTTTTCCTCCACACATACTCTTTGATGTGTTCATTCCATCTTTTACAAACTAAGTGACATACAACCAATTCGTTGGACTTTAAATAACAAAAGATTCTTGACAAAAGTTCATAAGGAATAAAATGTTCAAATATGGCTAGACCATTTAGATCATCTTTTCCAGATGTGGTAGAAGATTGTTTTGATAATATGTTGTTTAATTCCTTGATTTGCTTGTCAATCTCCATACTTTAACTAAATGTTAAATATTTGTTAATATGACATTAAAACTTTGTATTATATATCATCTTTGAATATTATAGATAAAATTTAGAATTTTACTAAGACTGCAGAAAACTAACCTTATGTATAGTTTCTCAGGGTAGCTTTTTTATCCAAAAAATGCATAAACTATTATATTTATATTTTTTTTTATATTACATGCAGTTGACAATATGTTATTTTAGCAAAAATTCGCATGTATTAAAAGTATACTAAAGATGTCACTATAGAGCCAGAAAGTTATAGAACAGTGGCGGCAGTAGCTCGAGTGGGCGTATTTTTGCGTACTATAATATACTTACCGCGGACATGCAGTGTAAATTATAATACACAGCTTGTTAATGATTTTTAAACATATGCTTCACTTTTCTATTGAAATTGAACAAATTCACGTGATTAGCCAACAATTTTGCAATTTACATATTATTAAATTAATATAGGTATATCGTAATTTTAATATAAAAAATATACGAGAAATTACTAATAACATATATGTTTTATACAGACGAAATCTTATACTTTGTAAAAAATATCTTGCGAATACTAATCAATGTGGATGATAAAAAATACACGCAAATCACTTAGATTTTGGAATGAAAATTAGGTTGTATAGAAAATTAGGAATTATTATTGATACCATTATCGTAATTACATAAACGTACAAATAATATATTGAATATAAATTGATTATCCATAAAATGTAATTTTTATATACAAAAGCATTCTATTAATGCAGCTTATACAATAAACGTAAGTAACAATAACGGTAGTTATCATTATTTATTACTATAAATGGAAAACATATGATTGTATACATGAAGAATGCTTCTTGAAATAAGAATATGATGATCGAGAAATTTTTATGTATGTTATATATGTGATTATATAAAAGATTTCTATTCTAAGTATACAAATTATTAAACAATATAAGAGAACTAAAATATCAAATTTTTACATATTAATAATCTTCACTGCTAAATGAATAAACATAAGCTGTTTCATCTTTAATAAATGTAAATGATCAATTTCTTAATTTCATTTTAGTAACGATAGCGGTTTTTACAACATTAAATTTTACAAAAACATTTTTCATATTGTTAAGGGATTAAAAAAAAATAAGTCTCTTTAGCAAAAGTTCTTTTAAGATAATATTAAAGACTGTCAATTATATTATTGTTATTGTAAAATAACTAAATCACATGCATTTTTGCGCATAATACATGGCAATTTCTTAGGTAGAACTAAAAGCCATCTTTGTTTTCTACGAAATATAAATGCTGTAAGATTAATTAATAAAACCCAAATTTCTTCTATTAATAGATTTCTAAAATTTTTGTTAGTAAAACTCGCATCTGTCTAAAATTTTTATTCATGTAGCAGTTAGCAAAATTAAGAATTATCTTGAAAACTCTTATTTTAGATTTCATCATCATCTTTTTCTTCTTTACTCTGTACTTCTTGACCATCGTCCATTTCTTCATCATCTTCTTCTACTTCATTTAATGGGTCACTGTCATTACCATCATCAGTGTCTTGAGGATGTAAGACTAATTGAGATAACTTTTCGTTCTTCAATACTTCAGCTAAGCAATTTTTTATCTTTTCTTCAATAATTGGTGTGACCTGATACTCTAATGCATAATTTAACCACATAGCTAATTCTGGCTCAATATATTTTTTGAAAGTATCATTTTCAGGAGCATCCCAGATCACCTCAATATAGCTAAAATAAAAAAAAAATAGTTGTTATTAGAAGATAATAAACCATTGCGTTTAATTATTATTGTTTGAATTTTTACCCAAGATCATCAACTTTATAGTCAAGTAGAGTGAGATTGATCCTTTCATCATTCACTTTTCTGATTTTGATTTTCATGTATGAAGAATTCGAATTTTCTGGTGTTTCAAATGACTTTGTATTTTCCAAATCTTTTCTGTTTATACTGAGGTTTTTGTAAACAATCTGTAATATTAGTCGTTGTTAATAATGCAACATGCATGTCTAATAATTTGAATACTTACATCCAGATAAGAGAAGTATAAGAAAACGAATATGATGATATCTTCCCCATCTTGATGAACAGTGATATCTCCAAGTTGTTGCAGTGAAGCTAAATTCTTCAAGTAACCATCTGAAGCTGTGAATGTTCCTCTTTGGTTGTCTTTCTCTAATAATTTTCCATACAGATTGGGTAGAGTAATTTCGTTTAATTTTTTATCCTCCAGTTGATGGTTCAGCATACCTACAATCTCAACAACTAGTTTTTGGAAAGCAGATGTCATTTTCTTCTTATGCAACCTGTGAAGAATATATTGAATTAATTTTTCTCATAGGGAAAATTTTTCACCATTCTCTGAAGTATACCTTAACTTATTGCGATAGCTATATTCATTATCGAGCATACTACTGACAGATGTATCTACACACTCTTCACCTACTCTATCTTCGACAGCAAGAACTATATCTTTTGTTAGTTTATCCAATATATATTTCTCAATTGATTTTCCTATCAATATAATGGTAATTTAACTTTACATAAAAAAAATTTCAATTTTCAATATTTAATAGCTCTTTTGCTGGTCAGTATGAGAAATCTCATTCAAATATCTTAGAATGAGATTATTCATAACAATTTGAGTATAATTCACTATAAATTTAATTTTAACATAAATAACTTCAATAATTTTCCAGCATCAGAGGTATTAAATTAAGGCAATGCATTATATCTTACTAAGGTCTGAATCTTGTATCTTGTCTAGTGGGAATATTTCTTTTGATTCGTCCTTAGTTTTATAAGAAAGACTAAGATTGAAATTTAAATAATTGTTGGAATAATTTTCAATGCAAAAGCTATCTCCTCGAATGATAAGTCCAGCCACAATCTCAAATTCAACATCTTTTAAAAACAACCTGCAATTGAAAAATTTTAAATTCAAGTCTGTCTAAGAGGTTTATTAATTTTTTTGTTTTGTTTTATATCATTAATTCTTACTCATAGGGAAAACTTTTGCATGGCTTGGAAGAACTATAGCTACGCATGGTACCAGTAACCTTCATATTGTTCAACTTGAATTTTAAAACTAAAGATAATGTTTGGAGGTTTCCTTGTCCAAATGTTACCTTACACTTTGGTTCTTCTTCCATTACTGGATGCAGAAGTTCTCTATAAGAAAAACATTTTAGAATGTTCTCAACAAAGTTCTCATACATCTAATAAATGTTATCCTACATTTGATCGTCACCGATCATAAAGCATATTTCTTTCATGTATAATTCTTTGGAGTCTTCTGTAAAATTCCATTTCTTTCTCAACCACAGGTCTTCTTGCCAGGACTGAAAGAACAGTACAAGGATTAGATATATATATATATATATATCTATATATATATATATATATATCAAACATGTCCAAAAATACCAATTAACAAAAAGGACTACTCACTTGTGTAATCCTCTTAACCAGAACTTTGCCAGAAGACTCCGCAGCCGCAGCCAGCTTGTCATGATCTGTGACTAGAGAGGAATAAAACATAACATTGCTTGTAAGAAGAAGTCATTAAACCCAGCCCTTCGCAGCCACCTCCATATAGAGCAAGAAAGGAAAAAAAAAACAAACGAATAAAAAAGCTTGGTCAGTAGTGCACAAAGATGAACTTACTCTTGATGTAATTCATGTTGCTGTCGATACACTCAGTTGTATCAGACACGTCCTGCAAATAATCAGAGAATATTACGAGTCCAGTAGGGAGCTACGTGCACTCCGGTCCGATCAATAAAGTTGCAGTGGCGTCGTGGGCCTGTATATAGATGAGTGTGTAAGAGAGATATGCTCGGCGCGTTTTCTTCCAGGAAGACAATATCCGCTCTGCAGGTTACACCTAATGTAAAGCAGAGAGCAGTCCGATGATGAGAATACGTACGAATTGTTATAGTTTACAGTATAACGATGGGTAGACTAGGTCAGAATCCACTTTGCGAAAATAACTCGCTGCGTGTATATGCGTGTGTGCAAACGCGACTCGCGATATATTCTAACCTTCTTGATGTGCGCGAAAGTACGCCGACTGATGCTCCGCACCGCGCAACTTGATCAGCGCTGATGTTTGAGCTGCTTCTTGTAATGGCAACCCTACAAGTGTGCCTCATTCGCGCAGCCTGAAGAGCATTGTGGCTTTGTATGTGCGTCTTGTCACTTTCTTTTACTGTATAGGTCTATGTAAGCATATATGTGTTTCAGCGAAGATAAACGTATTTGACCCATGATTTGACCTCGGTTACTTTGTGTATATGCGGGAATTAGCTCACTTTGAAACGGCGCGAAAATATCAGTCGCTTGTAAAACTTGATTTTACATTTATTGTACGTTTTATTTCGCATACTTTTCGTAGATATTTTGGAAAATTTTCTCCTTTAACAATCCATGTAGACACGCATAAGTAAGCGACCAGTATCAGCTGCTTGATTTACAGAGAATTATAATTACGCTCGTGTTACGTAACAAGCTTTGCATGCGTTTTTCTATGCAAATACTAAAACTGACTGGCGTCTTCAAATCATGTGTATCGTGTGTGCACTTTTCTATAAATGTGTTTGGTCTTTGCTTTTCAAACGTAAAATTGATATCACATATAAGATGTGTAGATGTGCAACTGTAGTTTTTTTACGGCGAACTAAATATCATATTAACAAAAATATAAATAATTTGTTAAGAGACAGAATACATTTCATTACGAACAAATGAAATATATTGTAGAATCGAGTAGGAGTAACCGGTACTTGGGCGTACAATGTAAAAATCGAGCTTAGTTAATTCAAGCTTAGACGAGCGTTAGTCCGGAAGAAGCACCTGTTCGCGAAGAAATCGGAGCTACTCGCAAAAGGGGCCTTCACGAAGGCAAACCCGCGCGCTCTATACGTCGCTACGTATACGTGTATATGTACAAAGAAACAATCTCTTCAAAAAGAACGCACCACTAATGACGAGCAAAGCGCGGAATCGCCTTGTGAAAAAAAGGAGCAGAAAACGAATCGAACACTCGACACTACGAGGTGGAGCCGCTGCGCATCCGGGTCATTAAAAGCGGAGCCTATTCAGCCGGTGCTCCTTGCAAAAAGCCGCCGACACAATAGCCTATAATGGGAATATCGTACGTCGTGTTCTGGGCTACGAATTAAAATCTCGGGTTTCAAAATAACCCCTTTCGCGGCTTGTATTTTATCAATATTGGCTCTGTCGAGGCTTTGTCTTTGCGAGGAAACGCTCGCGCGCGGCCGCAACCCCTTTGCGCCGCGCTTCCGCCGTCTTCTCTTTTTCGTCTATACCGCGAGGGTACCTGTAATTATTCGGCTTTATGTCGCTGTAATGAATTATGACAATTCGATGGCTTTGTTTTCGTGAGACTTGTACTTTTTTTCTCTTTTATATTCGTTCAGAAACGTGGATTAATGCGGTTGGGGGTTATTATGATCGTTGTTGAGGTTTTCTATCGTGATATGAAAAAAATGTTTCGATGCTGCAATAAAATCTCTGTTAGAGTAATGCGTGTGTATTGTGTAATACAAATGACGAATGGTCATTAAATCGCTGCCTGATTGTAGTTGTGTACTGTCAATTTTTTATATAATTTCAAAAAATAGTTGTTTGTCTCACAGTTTATTTTCGAATCTCTCAAGCTCGCGCTCGACCTTCGATGTTTATACAGACTTTGTAAGGCGTCGCGAGTGCGTCTCATGTATATGTTAAATTACTATTATGGCTTCGAGAGAGCATCACAGCGTCGTTAGGTCTGCTGTGCCTTAAGACATGCACATACATACAATATAATGATTCGGCGGTATATATTGTCAGTAGACGCTTTCGGTGGGATGTTTATGTAACCGCTTGCCTGTCATGGGAACGTAAAAGATCCTCTAAATCAGAAAGAGTGAAATATGACTCCTTTATGGTCGACATTGAGTGACTCAATTTTGCCTCCATTCGAGTGATTTTTCCCTCTTTCAGGGCCTCCTGTCGTCTCCGATTTGGATTACTAAATTTCCTCCCTGAAAAATATGTAGATCAAGCAAGATGGAAATGCGAATACTCAAAACTATTCAGTTTTTTTTTTTTCATCATCGCGTCGGTCAATTATTAGCAGAAGAGCTATAGATAATATAGGTAGTCTATATTGCGTACATACATTTGTCGAAGCCATCGAAGCGGGCAGAAAAAATTCAATATAAGTAAAACGAAAGCGCAGAAAGTGTTTGGAATTGTCTGCAATACACTATTCAGTATTGGTGTCTCCACCGGCGCATACTTTTTACGAGAAGCTTGTTAAAAATATAAAAATATATAAAAAAGTTTCACGCGATGAAATATAGGTGGCGCACAGGGGCTTGCGCATTTTCCTCATCGAAATCTGCGAGCGAAGTATATATATGAGGGTGTGCCACCTATGCCAAAAATGCCTTTTTGGGCCTGCTTGGATCGCTCACGCTATACATATAACGCTATACGTATAATTGCTCGAGTATATCAATCAATATATTATCCATTCGTAATGTGTATTTGCGCTGGCATACATATTATAGGTATACTTTCAGCCCATCACCTCGAATTTCGAGAATCATGTTCTCGCTCATTTTTCCAAAGAAAAAAACGGATAAAGCACAAAATTTCATTCGCCGATCCGCCGGCAAGCTGTCGCGCATAATAATATAGAGAGCGAGAGAGGTATATCTGCGCGCTGCTCGAAAGTGCGGCTGTCAATTACGGAGCTTCTGGGCTCGAGAGACGTGCTGAATCGACTGTTCCCCGGGTGCGCGTTCGTTGGAAATGTCACAGCGAGCTGTCCGACTGCAGTAATGTGTGCTATATAGCTCTCGCGAGCGAGTCATATCCGAGGCAGCCCCAACACTGCCGTCGATCCTCCTGCGTTGGTGCATGCAGTGTTGTGTGCACACAGGCTGCGTATTCAGATTTGTCATGGGACAGTTTATACATCCAGCACAGATAACATTTATTGCATCCAATGATGGAAAATTTCCATTCCAAAGTATAGATAACGTTCGCAAACTCGTGCCCAACAGCAGCACAGCGATACACGCGTCCTATTATTCAACGATACAACAAGCCGGATGCCAGGATTACGCGCTATAGTGTTACAGCCCGCGCTAATGCCGCGGTAATTAAGAGATTAAAGTCTGTTGCCTGACACTGCCAAGCTCTCTGCTCTCTGGTATCACTCGATGTCCGCCGCGGTCGGAGAACCGCAGGCCAAGATCGCGTTACTCTGTGTATTAAGTACACAGCAGCAGCAGCGCGGTGGCCGCGGAGAACTCGACTGCACTCGACCGAGTTTCGTCGGCGCTTCTTTGAGCTCCTGCCTTTTTGTTTACCGTCCAGATTATCACTGCTTTGATGAAATTTATGATCCATTATCCAGATGCCGAGTGAATTTCTCTGTAACACATAAATTTCACCATGAGAATCGACGTCAAAATAATTGCGAAACAGCAGCGTGACATTATCGAGCATAATTAAAACGCTCTCGGCGCAACTCTTTGTATCCATATACAGAGCGCGTCCGAAAAAAGCGCATAACGACAGCGGGATATAATTCAAAGTCCTTTCAATCCCCGTGCGGAAATTTCGTCCGTCCGGGCGGAATATTTTAGCCTCGGCGCTCGTACGTGCGCTTTGCACGCGCCGACTTTTTCCACTTTAATTGATTCAATCGGTGAAAAACACGGCTCCAGCGCGGCTACACCCCCGCCGACAAGGGATGTATACATGTATATATATATATATACGTATAGCGCAAACCGCTGTAACGAGACGCCAAAGCCAAGCCCCTCGACTATACGCGATGCCCCTTCCTTTTGTCCTTTCCTTGTGTGTTCGGCTGGATGTACGGGAGCGAGGAAGTATTTTGCACTGTCTAGCCTCGCGTTGCTTGCTCTCTTGCTTCGTGCGGAGGTATAGCTATTATGTGCTTTGGAGGTGTGGGTATAGGATTTTTTCCCGGCTGAACTGAAGTCCTTGTTTTCGCTCTTCTGTCCGCATGGGTTTTGCTGTATTTTTGAAATCGATTGCTGAAATCAAAGAAAAATCATTTTATTGATGCTTATTATTGCATTTTTGTACCAAAATTTTAGTTAAAATTGATTTTTATCTCTAACATTAACGGGTAACCATAATAATTCACCATCATCATCACAATGACTCTATATTATCAAAAAATCACACACACACACACACACTACAGCAACTGTCGCGAAAATCAGTTTCGCTCAAAGCTATATAACACACGTCGCACAGCCCCCTACCACAATAATCACAGCGTATCCTCGGGAATCCCCGCAGAGCTCGCGAGACACGTAATACGGAAACATTTGTATACAGGCTCGAGTCGCCGCCCCCCTTTCGCGCCCAAGGCGCGACCCTCCCTCGCGTATGTGCGCGCATGCGCGTAGCGCCGATCGGCCTATACATACCACCTACCCCCCGCGAACGTCAGCAATCCGTTTATTATTTTAATTGAGGCCTTCGGGCTGCGCCGCGACGACACGCGGCTCTGTGCGGATATATGGCTTGGAATTTCTGCATGCGTTACTATATACATACTCTACGGTGCTGAGGGAGAGATGTGTCTTTGTATTGGACGCTTTGGATTTGGAAATATTGTTGATTTGTATTAGTCGAGGACGACGACAATAATTCAATCTGCACAACACTTGATGTAACTTTGAAGTAAAGTTTTATTAAAATGGACCAAAAAACGAAATTTCAAAGTCAAAAACCGTATTTACCCTCCGCAGAAAAGTTAAATTTTTTCCCCGTCTCTGTTTGTCCGGCAACTCCGCGGAAAGTCAAGTTTTTCCGTTAAAGCGTCCGGTCTACCTACCCGCTGGACAACCCTTTTTTTTCCTCCTTCACCTCTTAAAGCTCGTCGCTCGAGTAAGTGCCTCCACAGTCACGCGCCGCGCGACACCGTTAAAAAATTCCGGGAAAATTTATGTCCGGACGAATTTTTTTTTTCGCGCATAACAGATGCGGCCGATACCTTGTACTCCGACGGAGTCAGGGGATGAGGCGAGAAAAAAAATTCTTGCGGTGGGTCCGCGCGATCAGCGATTCCGTAAAGTCGTAAAAAGCAGCCCGTTAACCCGGAAAAGGGTTGATTCCCGTGTCTTTTGAGAGCCGGTTTTTTTGCATAGCCCCGCAGTGCTTTACTGCCGGAGAAGATGGTAACAGATTTTTCCCGTTTTTTTTGTTGTTGTTGCTTTCCTCCTCTCTCGCGGCGACTTATGGTTTGATATTGCAGAAAAAGTAGTCGGACCCTTTTTTCACGCAAACCCTCAGCGGACGACCGACGTTATTTTTCGTCGTGGCCTGTTAAAATGCGGAATTCACGTGCGGCGCGGCCAGATGTTTTACAGTTTTTTTGCGATAAAGGTCGGGCCGGAAAAAGCGCGGGAGCTTTTGTTTTTCGCAGGAGGCCGCGGAGACGCTGCGACGGACTCGCTGTCGTGTTCTTTCGACGGAAAAACAGTTCGGGAGGTGGAGTCTCTGGTGCGCGGGATTTTTCCGCTTTGACGAGAGGGATATGCGCGCAAAAAATGGCCGAGCTGGTATATTTTAATATTTATGGCACGTACGAATGCGGCGAAACACGTATACTCTTTTTTCGATACTTTTGCGGAAATCATTAAAAGCGCAATGAATACGTCTCGGAAATGCGAACGAAATAGATTTTTTAGAATTTTACGAAAACGATTTTACTTTTATCATAAATAAACTTGATGAAATTCACTTTCTCTTCCCCGAACGCCGCCTTGCCGTCTGCAGTAAGTAGAATCATCCCTATCGCGAGAAACTGGATCTCCGCATATACACCTCCGTATAACAAGCCCAAAATTTATAGTCACCGCTGCAGCGGCCAGCTCTCTGTCCCCCAACCGCAGCGCGCGCGTATAAAACAAACCACACTACACCCTGTCGATGTACACCCGATCCCCCGCACAATAATCATCCCACGAAAGGTCCTCGAGCGCATCTCTCCCTAATCACTTATTCCCCAAAAAACACATGCCTTCGCCCGAAAGCTCCATACCGCGGCGCAATAAATTTCTCTAAAAAAGAGAAGAAGAAGCCTGCAGCAGTCTCCCTCGATCGCGCAACAGCCGTCGCAGTTACCACGAAGGCGGCTACCGTATATTACTCTCCCATCTATGCACGCGCGCTGCACTTTTGAGGAAAGCTACTACGACGACGCGACGAAGAAGAAAAAGTCTCCGACAGCGTGACCCAGTGACCATCAGCACTTGGACTGGCATCGCGACGGGTGGCGCATGACTGCGTCTATATCTATATGCACGAAGAAGCTGCTGCTGCTGCTGCTGCTGCTCACGAGAAATACGACCGGCCTCTCTTGCTGCACTCTCTCGCGGGCGCGCGACAATAAATTCGAAAGTTCGAGTGTACCACCGCACGAGCTTTCACTACCAGGCCCTCTCTTTCTCTCTCTCTCTCTCTCTCTATCTGTTCGGTAGTCATCGCAGGCTAGCCTCGAGAAACGAACAGAGAGAATTTATTGAGTGAAATTTTCAATCGCTTTGTGCGCTGGGGGCAGTGTGCGGCTGGCCACCCTCCGCAAGCTCGTCCGGGTTTTACGGCCTCGCCATTGTCTTTCAGCTACCGGGCTGTTTCTTCTTTGCGAGTCAGCGCAGCAGCGAGCGAGGAGAGAGTTCAGAGTTGGCCGAGAGAGAGAGAGAGAGAGAGAGAGAGGTCATCCGCCGGCGCGGCGCGGTGTGCATTATACGATCGGACGGCTCGACCTTGGGCTCGAACCGCGACTGGGTCATGATTATTATTACTGCGGGGGACCCGACCTGCAGTATATATACCGAAGCGTTGCGGCGGTTCTGCGTGTCGAGGTGCAATTGATTATATTGGACTTATTACCGCGAGAGGCCAAATAACTCGTAAACTTGTATAGTTCTAGCTTTGAGGGACAGGAGGGACTGATTGCCGTTGACGTTGGGCTGTATGACGGGGTGTATTATTACACTATTCGAGGATTCTTCCGCGCCCAGTATCTTAGCTTTTTTATTGCTCGATCATTGGTACGGTACGGTCGGGGGTGTAATATATGTAATGAATGGTTTTCGACAAACGGACAATTGACTTCGACGCGGTTTTAATGCCGTGTACTAAAATAATATGTGCGAGCTTATAATGATCGACCAATTGACTTTTAGCATCGGAATAGTAAAATGAAAATATGATACGTCGTCAGAAAAACCTGCGTATCATTAGCTCGACTCCACAAAATTAAACAAACTTTCGCGTTAAAATAAAGTTTCATCACACGCGATGCTCGTAATGACCACAAGCGTATACAAAAGTTTGTACGGCATCATCGCGCGCGCGCGACGCTGGTCCACATGCATAAATGCAAAAGCAACTCGCGGGGCTTCCTGTGTGAATATACGGGGTTTCCTCGAGTGTATGTATGTGTACCTAGTGTTTACGTAACCACGTATATACGACATCCTAGCTAGTAGCCGATATGATGATCCAGCGATGTTTTATATAAAACACTAACCTGATTATACAAATAATATACGGCACCTGCGGGGCATCGCCGTCACCTCTCGTTTCGCTCATCCCTAACGGCTCACCTCGAAAAAACCCGTGCGATAATTCAGACAGCCGAGCGCGAATTACAATTTCGATTCGATCGATCGAGCTCAAACTCGAATCACGTTTACATCTGCTGCATTGAAAAAACAGAGGGATCAAGACAAAAAAAAAAATCGCACATGTTTACACCGTCAACGATCCCAGAGTCGAGAGTTCTGTCTCTCGGTACATATTTACGTACGCGGCATCGAAAATACATACGCAAGATATACAAACGACAAAGAGTCGCCGCGTGTACGTATTTATTCAAAGAGCCCGCGCGCGCGTGCGCCGCTGTATATGGGCGGTTCGCGCAAACATATACCACGGAGTCGCGAAGCCGTGCAGGACACCCAGCGGGTATTGCGATTTGGCCCCGCCTATACACACGCGTAGGGGTAGCCTTTTATTACACAGCGTGAGAAGATGTTGCGGGTGGATTGGGACGCGCATAGGTTAACGGGAGCTTGCGGAGTAGGATTAAAAATCCGTAATAAGAAGCGTATCGAAGAAGAGGTAGTTCATCGCTAATTACGACGTGTCCAAGAGGTGTATACACGTACATCTTTACATACATATACATAATAAAGCTGTAGCACGTTTTGACCCCATACTGTTCGGAGATATATACGCTGCTCTTTACGGCGAGACGATGAAACGGCAGAAAAGCGGCGGGCGCGCGCGTGTCGAGTCTTTGTCACAAACCTTCCGCGCACGCTGCGCTCGTAATGTATTCATTCGGTCTGACTGTCGATGGGCCTCTTTTTTTTTTTTGTAGCTAGTCACTTTCTCGAGGTTTTGTACTCTTCTCTTTTCCAGACCGTCGATGCATCTCGTCGATAAGTTCATTTCTCGCTCGAGAGCTGCTTGTCACAATTCGGAATTCACGTCGTTAATCACTGCGGGCCATATAATCCGGTGAGTAGATCGATGATAAAATCGTTAGCATTCCGTCGTTTCATTTCAAACGAATTTGCAATCGATTCGCGCAATGAAAGCGCCCACCCACGCGCTAGAAAACCCGCGTAGCATCCCCGAGAGAGAGACAAACTCTCGCGATGATCGTCCGGAGAAGCAACGTGAAAGTCACGCTTAAAAAAATCCTCCCGAGAAATCTCTCCGGGAAAATCGCCGAAAGTCAAGCCGATACCTATAACAGAGAGTAAAAGTATAGACCTATACACAGAGAGACAACTCGTCGTGCGACTGCGATCGCAGGGGTCCGCATCAGCTTGCGCGCTCTTGCATACCCCCTACTCGGTGGAACGGCGGCCTGTCGTCGGGCACACGCTCCTCGTGTCGCCCGCGGTGCGAGAGTCCTCTTCGTAAATTTCGGGCCGCTCGCCGCGGGGTGGTTTATGCGTCCCGATGCGGGAGATCGCGCGCGCGCGCGAGTGACTCTCGCCGGTCGTACGACTCGGCTGCTCTCTGGTCCATTATGATGCACGCATGCGCGCAGCCATTCGAACCCCTTTTCTCGACAGGATAGTGCGGCAGTAAAGGTATAAGGTTATAACTGGCTGTGCCGTAATGTGGATCGCTCTGGGGAATGATGGACTATGGCGAGAGAACTGCGTAGGCTTGCGGAGGGACGGGTTATATTGCGGGGGAGTCTGAGATATTGAGAAAGGTGCCTGCGCGCGCGCTCTCGCCTGCTTGGTGTACTTATACGAAACTTTTATGTTCGAGGGCGCAGGTTCATTGTTGCTGAGTGATGCCACGCGGCCGGTGCGGATGGTCGAGGCATGAGGAGTGGTGCGGCTGGCTCTCATAGTTTCGAAGGCTTGATTCCGTAGCTGTTGTATACTGCAGGGCTCTGATTTCATGTGGATCGGTTTTACGAGTTGCTGTGGAATGCTGTCGCTGGTTCTTTGGGTTGAGCTTACCTGAAAAACATTCTGATATTGAGTATTTGAAATAGTTGCTATGACAAGTATTTCTTAAATGTAAATTAACCTCTGACATTTTTCAATGAAAATTTACCGATAGTGTAGAAATTATGTAGACATACTTTTTGAATGCACGACAACGAGGCTTTTTAAAACGCCCCAAAATATTTCCAAATTAAATCTCAGACAACTCGCTTTAAAAAACTTATTCCTTTACAGAACTCCACAAAAAGTTTCCCTGCGCACCGTTTGCATTTTTTTTTTCATCGTTATACGGTGTTTTTCCGCACTTTACAACGCGCGTCCCAATAAACAGCGCAACTCTCGCCCCGCAACGCTTCTTCTTTTCCCTCGCCCAACTAATGGTTTTATAAACCAACACAATCTCCGCAAACCTCGGCATACACTGCGTACAGCTAGATTTCCACCCGTAAATCATCTCCGCCGCAACAAACCGTCGTAAAGAAGCCATCCCTCTTGGGCAAAAAAAAAAAATTTCATAACTTCGACTGCTGCAATAGCTAGCGAAGAGAGAAAAAAATTTATATACATCCACACGTTTCGTCGTCGGTCTCGGCAGCGGCGAGGAAAAAAGCACTCGGCCACACGCACACAGTGGGCCCGTAGCGGTCGCAGAGTCGCATAGTTCGCTAATTACGCGTCGCTCTTGGGCATAACTCTCGTAAATCTCTGGGCCGCGTTTTGCTACCGTCGTATAACTTTATAGAACTGCGACAATGCTTAGGCTGCAGCAGCGGAAAATTCGGCAGCTCTATCTTTGCGGTCCGCCGCAGCCCAGTAGAAAGTTTTTCTTGCGGCCCATAAATCATCGCAGCGGCAGCGGAAGAGGCTTTTTACGAGAGGTCGCGCAGTCGCCGGAAAAAATGACGGGGCTGTTGTTTTATTATATGCTTTGCGCCTTGTTGACGCGGACGGTGGCTCGGGACCGACCGCAAACCGGGCGTTTTTAACCCTCTCGAAAACTTTCGAAAAAAATTCCGAGCTGCTTGGAAAATGTGCGCGACCGATGCTGTGTGTGGTGTGAAAAAAACGCGGCCGTTAAGGGATACTCTTTTTTTTTGCAGACGTGAGTTAATTTTTTTGTTTGCGAAAGAGGCCGTTTTAGGTTCCGCATTTTTGTACGGTTTTTTCCGGAGGCATAGCGTGCTCTTGCGGGAGTTTTTTAGAGGCGGAACGGTTTCCGCTGCGACGAAGGATTTTTAGCATGTGGTCAAAAGATTTTTTTAAACGAGGAAGTGACCACGCGGGGAGTGTATACGAGCACGTAGGCGCAGTTTGGAATACTAATATTTATCCTACGATTGATCGCAACGAAATCCTGGTATACGCCCTCGAGAAGCCGCACATGACAAAACTTTTCTCACGCACGTAAACGCGTAATTTTTTTCTCTTCCATCCCGAAAAATCCTCTCGTCAAAAGAAGCTAAATGTATGGCTTCTTCTGTTGTACGTGATCGAAGGAGACTATTTACCGAAGCAACCCTTTGTCAGCTAGCTGCCACACAGGCACACCTACACGAAATTGAAGAATAAAAAACGCAGTTCTATTTCGGCAGCGACTCGAATTTATCAATCGACCTCGAGGGAAAAAGATGTTTTTCTGTATACAGGACGTTGACGGATTCGTGCGTCCATTGTGACCTGGCGCACCTGACAAATCGCGGGATTATACCCGCATCTTTCACGGACTCTCGAGAGATCGAGTCGATTCAGCTGCCGTCGCAGGAATTTTTTTTTCTTATGATATAATAACCTTTCGTCGGATTTCTCGGCTTTGTACAAATCTGAGTTACGTGTGAACACCGAGATTTTTATCTGAATTTTTGCTGAATTTATACACCTTGTTCTGGATAGCTCATCCTAGTTCGTTGACATTGGGCTGCATTATGATACTCGGCCACAGTGGCAATAAACGAAACTGCGCACAAGATTGACGTTTCGCGGCTAGAAAAGCAAAGCTTGTACCTGAGATGGGTTGTCTCTCTCTCTCTCTCTCTCTCTCTCTCTCTCTCTCTCTCTCTCTCTCTCTCTCTCTCTGTACTCTACTGCAATATTCGGTGTTACCGCAGTTTTAAAGCGCAGTGGCAGCCGATGTAAAATTTTACGACGGACAATCACAACAAACGCGCGCGCACTTTCCCTCTCGCTTCTAATGCCGAGATTTATGATTTGTAGTGCAACGAGAGGGACTTCATTATACTTGCGTTTACCCCGGGACCAGCAGAGTTATACTGCTGCTAATATAAGAACGGTATAAACAAACAGTTGTAAAGGGACGACGCTGGGTGTATAAAATATTAATATACTGCACTTATTATACTCTGTTTCGAATCAATGGATATTATCATTATATGCGCGAGCATAAATTTACAATATCGACTATGACAAAGTGTGATAATGATGACTATATTTCTATATAAATATAAATGTAGAGTCAACCATAGTCGAATGAACAATAGTCCCAGATAGATAGATAGAAAAGAGTGATGCACAACTTTCTGCTTTCTAAATTCCGAAAGGGTTGAGCCCGTTTCTCACCTTAGCTCGAACGTATACATAAAGAGAGATCTCGACCGAGAAAATGAACGGGTTAAACCGAGAGCCATCTTTCCCGACAATCGTTCGCATCACGCAGCCTCTGCTGCTGCTGCTACTGCTGTAGTGCACTGTATACCCTATACTTTAGAAAACCAAAGCGAGAGAGAGAAACGACAGGGTTGTAGGTACACACAGTGACAGCAAAAGTGAAAATCAGTTCTCCAGGCCACTACTGTATACTATCTGGCGAATCCCATCGCTCATTTTACCAGAGAGGGCGCAGCGCGGCGAGAAGAAATAGGGCCAAATCGCCGCGGTGGAGCTTCGTCTCTTGCGCTCGGACCAATGACTAATCACGGCGGGCTACCAGAATCTCACTCTCCTAGTCGAAAGTCAGTCAGAGGTAAGACAATGACGACCGAGTAACCCGCTTTTAAGCGAGATGACCCTGACTCTGGGTCTGCCAAGCATTATGCGCACGGGTTCTCCTCCACATTCACGCATATATAGTAGCTCTCTGCCTCTGCATTGAGCCTTATGGCCTACTGGGCACACGGTAGCCAGCCAAAAACGAGCTGGCCTGCCGCCGCTGATTTACTGCTTTCTCTCTCTTTCTCTCTTACTCTCTCGTATAGGTGGACTACATAAATTTCTCCCCAGTGCGAAAAACGAGAAAAGGCTGGCTGCTGCTATTCGGCCGGGAGAGAAATTTTTCCTTTTTCTCTTACCCAGTTTCTGCGCAGCGCTTCCTTCCGACTGCTGCTGCAGCGGCACGAAGCGAGTGAGACTCCACTCCACCACCCATCGAGGCTTGCCACAACAATTTCTATGTTCACGATGTAGGTTACCGAAGCGAGCCTTTGTTCTTAGGGCTTACCTACTGCTTTACTGCCCTACAATAAATCATTGTGCACAGCCAGTAGCTGCCGCCGCGGTGAGAGATGGAAAGCTCGTCGTCGACGGCGACGTCGCGCTGGTCCTGCGACGTGTATATAGCTATACATGTATACAGAGGAAGGAAGGAGTCGAGAGATTTTCCTTTTTCGAAAGTGTAAACTAGTCGGAAGCAGCAGCAGAAGTTCAGGATTTAGGCCACGAGGGTTGTTTTTCCATGGGAAAGCGCGGAGGAGGCTTGTGGAGAAATCTTGACTCGTGACGTCAGACGATTTAAATATTACGTTTGTTTGTATGACTCTATTACGGAAGAATTTTAGCTCGAATTTTAGGCTAGACTTGTTTGCATGAAAATCCGCAAAATACTCACTGCTATTTTACAACGGTCGTATATCATACATTACTCGAACCTTAATTTTAATCGGCTCACAAAAAAGCCAAGCCGACAGAAGCCCGTTATACTCACAGTGATATACCGGCACAGACGCATTAATATTCGTTAAAAGCCGTCGCGAGGCCAACGAACAAATTCGTTATTGTCCTCTCCCGCTTGCACACACATAGGCCGCCGAAAAGCCGCTCGTTTCCCTATAACAGTACTATAAAATCACACGCGCCACTATGTACTCACACATAAAATTTTTCCAGCCAACTGAAATCCTACAAAAGCGCGGCGCGCGCTGTTAACACTTTGCTCCGCGGGTGTGCAGTCCCTTTACCAATGATATAAATTAACCGTCTCACCGACTCGTGAGAATTGAGGGGAAAAAATGCCTGCATAATGTCACACCCCCGCGCAGATTTCCAGAGAAAAGTATCCTGTGTATACGTGTAAGCTTCAAAGACGCCTCGCGCGCGCGCGTATTACATAGGGGCATATATAATATTTGGAGAATCGCGCGCGCTTATCGTAACAATGCACCCGTGGGATTTCGAGAGTATTGTGTGTGTGTGTGTAATACGAAAACTACGTATATGTATACATTAGAGGCGTGAATATTGTGGCAGTGCGATCGGAACTGAACTGCGCTGGGCGCATTCACTCGATTCTAGACGAGAAGAGAGCAAGAGTAAATTATTGCTAAATACCGACGGCGACGAACGGATGCGGGCTTGTGAGTATATATATATACATTGTACATACGGTGTGGGATACTTCGACTGCCAAATTGGCTAGATGCTCTCGTGCAGCGCTGATGAATCGATTGTGTTCCCTGTCGCGGGAGGCTGCGCTCTTCTTTTGTTTGTGTTCGGCTGTCGGCCGGCTGCTTATCCTGTTAAATTCGAATCTGTTGTGGGCTCGAGCTTCTGCGTGGACGAGCGTATAACCGTTGAAACTGTGATTTGAGAAAGTGTACAGTTGACATTTTTGTTATATTGTTTTATTAAAAATGAATATCTATACTAAATAATAAATTATATGCTGGTTCACGCGCCGTCATCTTTATTATCCTCGAGTATTTTCTTCACCTCGGCGATATCTTCTCGCTTTGTTACGCCTAAAAATCGATGAATCGAATGAATTTTTGTTAATCAATTAACTATAGCTGATGATTCGCACGATACTCACTGCAAAACGGTGGCTCTCTGGACGTCAGAACGAAGAAAGCTCTGCTGTTGCCTGGGTAATAGGTTTCGCTGTTTATTCCCATCTCGATGCAACTTTGCGGATCGCACGAGTCCCACAGCATCTTCCCGGCGCTATCCTCGGTCATGTCCCAAGGTTTCGCCCAGAAAGTGCAGTTTTTCGCAATTGAGTTGAGGATCGATTCCGTGAAGTACATGTAGGACTTGCCGTGGCTGCAGACTGCTTCGTCTATTACTGCAAGTTACGCATATTTTCTCGTTAAATCACTGCACGAACGTCTACGCACATAATAAACAAACAATTCACTCACTTCGTTTCGGCAATTTTATCGAGTCGGGCAGTATGAAATTGGACTCGGTGCAGCCGGGCTGATGTTTGCCACCATTCGGATAAAAATCCAAGTGACCTATGGGCTTAAATAGACTCAGTCCCTCCATCAGAGAATTCTTTGCGTTCGTGTGGATGACATCGACGAAAGGGGCGTCGCCTTTATCGAGTTTCAAATTTTCCTCGGTGTTTTCAAAGCAAAGTTTAGCCGGATCCAAACCAGTTATTCGCTGAACTTGCCAGTCGCCTTTCCGCCTCTTCACCTCGTACGCCGTGTAGCCGCTGATGTGCGAACCGAGACTGTGGCCTATGAAGTGTAGCGGACCCCAACTTTCTTTGGGGATCCCCTGCTTTTCCAGCGCTGTTGTGCTCACGTCGTGCAGAAATCTGCGAAGAATAAAGTCGGTCATGAAAAATGACATTAATGCTAATGAAAATCATTGTGTAATTACGTGGCGATCTGGTTCCCGACGGTCTCCGTACTCCGAGCCACTTTGAAATAGTTCAAGGCGAAGTGCTGACCGCTCCAGTCGACGGTGATGACGTTCCCATCGCCCTGTGTCAAAAAATCAAACGTCATTATTTTATAAGATATCCATCCATTGAAAATACTCAACTCACCAATTTGAGTAAAGCATCCTCCATCGGAGGAATCCACTCGGCATCGCTGCTCGACAAGTATCCGTGAATAACGAAGAAAGTCCTGCGCCTGATATCGAAGTCTATCTTCTCCAAATCGGATTTATCGGACTCGCTCAATTCTCGCCTCTTGCTAATTTTGTTGCTCCTGATATGAAACTTGACCTTGACGTCCTCGGTGCTGTTGGCGTCGCCTTTCATCCACGTCTCCAGCGTCTCGGCGATCTCGGGTCCCAAACCAAAGCAGTCGTGCACCTCGGGCTTCAGGTCTTTCTTCTCCTCCTTCTTATCGACCTTATCAGGTTCTACATAGCACAACATCGTTCAAACGTTATCCACTCTTTATACTTTCGTTAAACAAGATTTGTTGTGCAAATCAACCCTCACCAGGTTTCACAGGCTTCTCCTGAGCTCTCGGTTTACCCCTCATCGCATCGGCCAAAGGCTTCAGATACGGGCGTACCCTCTCGGACACCTGGGCGGCCAAATCTCGCAGCGCGCCGAAGAACTCGAAGAAGGCTTCGGTGAGTTTTCTAAAAAGCTCCTGCCGCTTACTTGGCGGCCGTCGCTGTCCATTGGCGCTGTGCAAAGAGACGCTGAGTATCAAGACGAGCAACAGGATCGGAAGCCTCTTACGGGCGTGCATGCTTTCGCGAGTTCGCCTCTAAACTGAATTAGGAGACATTTCCTTTCGAATATAACGACGAGACGATGCGTATACGTCATCGAGTCACGTTTGATTCCGACTGGAGACCGAAGAAGTGTCAACAATTTTTCAGCGCTATTATCTCGCGCACGATATGTCACACTTACGAGAACGTCATCCGCGAGTAACATCTCTCGCGAGTTATGAAAACACATGCAGCCGAAAAGTTGCAGTAATCGCTGCAGCGTCAGAAATTCCGGATCCGTGAATAATAAAAATGGCAAATAAATATAATTATTTTGATATATATATACGATGTACGAGTTAAATTACTGCAGTATGTAGTAGGAAGAGAGAGGAAAACTGGTTTGGGTTCGGCGCGTAGGTACGTAATGTAATATACAAGTTTACAATCGCCGGAGATGCAAGAAGCACGATGTTTTGGGAGTCTGTGGCCGAAAGCACATTCAGAGTCTTGCCTCGGCCGGCGAATCTCGGGGAGACACAGTAAATCATAAATCTCGGATTTATGGGTCAATTGCAGCAGCTTTTGACTCGCTCCCTAGGAAGAGCCTCTCTGCACTTTCTCCCCAGCAAAGGTAGCAGCGGCGGTGGCGGTTTCTGTTTGCTTTGAAGTCGCTGCGCTCGGGTAAACGCCTGTTCTTGAGACTTTCCGACCTTTCACCTGGACTATCTGCCTCCTTAATTGGCCTTCTTTTTTCCCTACCAGTTTTTCCTCTCTTCGCTGGGGATGTTGTCGGTCGGCCACGCAATGCGCGTAGCTGAATTGGGGCTCCTTTTCTTGCGCCAACTTTCTTCGACTCTGCCCTCGTTGGACGTAAACCGCGTCGATGCAAAAAAAAAAAAAAAAAAAAAAAAAAATCTCGATACACTCGTGCATTCGTAATTTACGAGCGGACGTAGATGTGCGCGCGGACTTTTAAATCACCAATAAGGCGACGAAGGCTAAACCTCCCAGTAACCTTTTCAAAGCCTCTCTCGCGCGGCTTTATAAATCACGAAAGTTGCGTCACTATTATACTTTAGGGGTTGCGTCGTCGTCGAGTTCGAAACTTCCGATTCTCCACTTTATAACAGACCTCTAGCATACAACCTCTTGTGGTTTAGAGAAAGCCGCAGCGACTCGTCGCCGGTGTATAACAATAATATAACGCGCGGCGCGCAACATGTTTACACCATAGCGCACGACCGCACGGCTCCGCGCGCACAAAAGTGCTGCTGCGGATCGGACGGGGCGACATCATAAAATGTCTGAGGGATTTACGAGCCTCTATTCGGTACCGTCCGCAAAGTTTGCGCGCCAAATGTTGCGCAATATAGACAGCCGGTCAGCCGGAAAAGCCGTGAGGTGTATATAGGTATAGCTTTAGCCGGTAAGGCGCGTTTTTAGCGCAGTGCAAGTGTACCGTAATTTTTGCACGGAACCGTTTTAAAACGGAGCAGTTTTTCCCCCTCGAGGACTCGGTCCCGTTGTAAAAATCAGGGCCACGTTTACGGGTCTCGTCTCTAACTGTATCGAGATTCTTCTGATCTGGAGTATGCTCGCGAGAGCTGTAAAAAACGACTTCGTTGCGGACTGTTTTAGCGCAATAAATTAAGGCTAGCCATCGGTGAAAATACAATAAATCCTAGTGTAACAAGCTGTTGGTATATTATTTTTTTCGGCTCAAGGTCGCAGACCGAATCTCGGAAAAACTGAGGCAACGAGTATTATATTATACTGCCCTCCGCGTCGAGCTCGTTAAACACTCGAGCGAAGCTCCATCCCCTCGACGCGCGATTGCCGTTTTATATGCTATACAGTGTATATAGGAAGAAAAGTGTGCAAAAGCAGCACACGCGTGCGCGTGTGTGTATACGAAGCAAACGGGATTCGCGTACGTGATTTCTAGATGAATGACAGAAGCTAAACGCGATTATGATCTCGTTTTGTGCTTTCGGGGGGGTGTGCGCGCGTAATAAACTCGAGTACCAGGACTCGCACGTCGGCTGACACGTGCGCACAAAAGTGATATCGCGTCGTGTGTATCGATGCTCTCGCATGAGCGAGAGGTCACGTGCACGACGCTGCCACTTCATAAAAATATATGTGTGTACGTGTGTTGGGACGGCGTTTGATGTCGAGAGAGATGTTTGCGAGAGCTGGGAAATGGTGCATGCTTGCGCGCGTCGTCGAGGAGTCCTTATTAGATCTGGGGGTAGGCTTGTATACCGAAAGTTTTTCGTGTCCGACAAATCCGTGCACTCGACTTCTGCGATCGATCGCTCAATAGACGAAAATAGAAGCATCGAAAAACTTTTCACTTTTCCCACGCGCCTCGTCGTCGTCGGGAATCCAAAGTCCAGCAGCAGTACTGAAGTCCCAATAATTCGAAAACACACACACACACACACACACACACACACACACACAGCGCTACACCCTCCGTAACGGCAGGGCGTCGAGGTGTCGAATTTGAGAGCTGCTCCACAGGCTTGTTTGTTGCCACTTTTCCAGAAGAGGCGTACAGCGTTATTTGCAGCTAAGGGTTGCTGCTACACATGAACACACACACACACACACACACACACATCAGTCGACGATCGAGACGACGTGGACGACGCGGCGAACTGGAGCGGGAATAACGACCTTTCGCCGCAGCGCCTCTTGTTTCAGGTCCGAGAAAAAGAAGCAGTCGCGGCTCTGCGGTAATAAACGAGGAGCGTGAGGACATGTAGGTATACGTGGAAAAGAGTGAGAGACTCGTGTTTTCTCACAGAGATGCTTCTTCTTTTTTACCGGATTTTCTCGAGTCGCCCTCTCGGAACTGTCCGCCTGTAAATAAGGAGACGAGCTGCGGTGTATTACTTTTTTTTTTCTCGAAATCATACGACGCACCGCATCGGAGCTCATCAATATCCCATCGACACACCCGGCGCAGAAAAAGAAATCACTGTTGTCGGTACTTACGGTCGAGTGAAAAAAAGGGGTAAAATAATAACAACAACAGCGAGAAGCGCGTGTGAAATCGGGGGTCGTGACTGCTGAGGGTCGCTGAGCGCGCGCGCGAATAATTGAGCAGCGATGAAGTTATCAACCCCCGTGTACTCGGAAGCCGCAAGGAGACAAATCACCGGGTACAAAGTCGCGCGCGTGACGCAAACGACATTGTATACGCGATGCGCCGATCAATGATCGAAACTCTCTCTCTCTCTCTCTCTCTCTCTCTCTCTCTCTCTCTCTCTCTCTTGCACCCCTGCGAGATCCTGTGTTATACACAGGGGTGAGAACTCGGCTGTATGTGTGTACGTGTTCGGATACAGGGTCAGTTCCCAAGCTCTCTGCTCGATGATCAACCCTCTTGTCGTCGAGCCCCGCATAACCGGGGAGACGATCGACGGGATTCTTCGTTACGATTTCGGTCGAAATCGCGGAAAAGCGCGCGCGCGGGGTCGAATTCATCATGGGAAAGTCGTATTACACTTTAAACCGAGCTATGTATATTAACGACGCCGTAATCGATTGCGAAAGCCTTTGTTATACCCACAAAACGACGGAGTATAGAGAGGGAGAGAAAGCTCGGAAAAAGCGCGGAAAAGGCACACCATCCCCGCGGAAGTTCTCTCTCGCTATACAGTATAGAGAGAGAGAGAGAGAGAGAGAGAGAGAGAGAGAGCGAGAGCGATGGAGAGAGAAAGGGGGAGTAGAAGTGCCAGAAGCATTTTCAGCGACAAACACGCGCCGCGACTGCTGGAATCCGCAGTTGTGCTACAGCTACAAAGCTGCCGCGTACACAGCAAAAGCTTTCTGGTCTACTGTAACAAGTTTTGCCTCGGAGCTCGACGTCGACCCTGTCATTAAACTGCTCGTTATACTCACGCTTCCGACCAACTCTCTCTCTCTCTCTCTCGCTCCGCGCAGCGTTATTGGTTACATTACCGATATCGCGCGTCCTCCGCGTCACAGGCGGACGCTTGTATACTGCGCTGCGCGGTGTTACTGCAATCGTGGTGAACTGCCTCGGTCGCTCGGCTCGACTGACGAGGAAAACAACGCGCGCGATGCCGATTTTCCCCGGGCTTCGATATGCTCCCTGACGATGCCTCCAGCTCGCTTTTTCCCGGGCTTTTATGTTCGTTATTATTATATTCGTTGGCGGTGTTTTTTTTATTTCGCGCGTACAGTGCGAATAACCGACGAGAGGGAGTGAGTCGAACGGATATATTTTTATTATCGAGAGAGCTGTGTTTTTGCGTTGTTTTTTTTCTAAGCCGATTTTTTTGTTGATCGTCGTAGTTCTAAAATATAGGTGTGGAAAAATAGCAAATATTCTTTTCTATTTGCTTTTTCCAAAAAATATCGTGCATTTATATGAAATGGATTTCTTTAATGAGCAAGCAGCCCATCAGAGCGAACAAAAAAAGTCATCAGCGGTCCTCCGCAAAAGCGCAGCTCGAAAGGACCGAATTTTAACAAGTACGATCTCCAAAAATGCGCACAATTAAGCCCCGAGTACTTCTCTCTCTTTCTCTATCGCTACAAAGCCATCGCAGCCACCGCTCAACAGGATAGCCGGACACGTGCGGCAGCTCGCTACATACGCGCGCGGGCATATAATACGCGTAGCATGTGGCGAAAATAGAAAAGGGGGACACACACGCAGGCGAGCGGCAATTTTTCGTCGGTCGGCGCGAAAACACTGGGACAGAGAGAGAGAGAGAGAGAGAGAGAGAACGAGCCTGACTAAAAAATAAATAAAGATAATGAGGGTGGGAGGACGGCGAGAAAATAGAGAGTCGTTAGCGCGCGTGCGGTGTCTGTTATTTTTGCATTAAAATCGTTACCCCCCGCGAGCTCTCGCTCAGAGCGTCGTCTCTCTTTTCACGGCTCGGCGAATACTGTGCTGGTAATCAGGATAATTGTCGCGGAAAATCCTATGCGCTACTGCATACAAAGAGAACATAATCTCCGCTTATGTGACTATATACTATGAAGCGTATGACCGAAAATGCTTCTAATTATTGTCGAAGACAATATTGAAAACATTTCTGTCGTTCTAGAATTGAACGACTTATTTCTACAATAAATGGTATATACGAATATAGGCCTCGCAGAAAATGCTAACTAAAAGCTAGAAATATTTTCACAAAGGAAATCGCTTTTACTAAATCAAGTTTCACGCTCGCCTTTTTTCCGAGACGCGCCGTTTCTACGGCAGTACGTGTGTCACGAAAATAAAGAAGCATGAAATGGGCTCTTTTTGAACTTTACCCGCCTTGTATTCGGAATCTTTGTCGCCTTCTTTCAACTCGAATGTATTGAATATTCTTAAGTAAGCGTGTGTTTCACCGCGATTTAATTAAAATTTACGAGGACTGTAATAAAATAGATACAAACTTACACATAGTTCCAACCGAGTCAAAGATACGTCGGAGATTAGCATTTACTGTCCCCGTATAGGCTTTTTTTACTCCTTTACTACAGTTCCTTACAAAATCCTCGTAAACCTCTTTCAGTTCCGAGGCATTTCCACACTGTCTCTGCTTGGCGGGAAATCAATCGTTAAATCCGATCCTGAAACAGAACACAAAGCGACTCTTGTGAAACTTTTATAGATGCAGAAGAAGAGACTTTTCAGAAATAGTTGCACTCTTTCCTTTCAAAGGGATTCCGAGCTCCATTCAGGACAGAAAGTCGCGTTGAGCAACTTTATTGATCCTATAAACGAATAAACCTCTTCGCGGCGCTCCCTCGATTTCCAATCCGCAGGATAAAAAGATACATGATTAAAAAAAAAACCACATTAACTTTTCGTTAGGCAGTCGCGCACAAAGGCATTCCAAAAGCTACTCGAGTGTCCGAATACTTCTGCGAAGCTGCGCTTAAAAACACAGCTCTCGCAGAGAAAAACAGCGAAAAGCCGCAACTTCAAACGCAGCGTCCGCCGCTAGAAGAAAGCGCAACAATACCCTCCGCACTCCGATCGATCAATACCTATGCGACTGCAGCTTTGTAAGCAGAGGTCACGTCTCCTACGCGCACACAAACCTCGAGAATGAGAAGAAGAGGAGGAGGAAGAAAAAAGAGAAGAGACGCGCGCGCCTCCGCTCGTTAGCGCGCGAGCGGAAGAAGAAAAGCGTCGGCAGGTGACGCCCAGTGTATATGGGCGGTGATTGTCGCTTCGCCGAAAGAAAATCGCCAGGAAGTCGATTTACGAGGACGGGCGGCTGTTTGCTTGCACACAAGCGCCAGGTGATAGAGCTGTCGGAAAAGCCATGGGCGCGTGTGGGTATTATACGCTGTGCGTGTAGGATACAAATAGGGCCTTTGCACGTGGCTGAATGGACGGACGCGTGCGCTCCGCTTTGGTTTGACGTCTTATTCACTTTGTGACTTGCGGATTGCTTGTGGGCCCGCAGAGCCTTTTTTTAAAGCTTCTTTTGTACGGGGGAGAGACGCGCGCGGGCAGCGCGACAGGTAGTCGCGGATGCACGTTTGGAGAGGATAATGCCTTTTCCGGAGGTGTTACATGCGCGGAGGATGTAAAATACGACCGCGCGAGTGTTATAGTGCTCGAGTTTTTCTTGGTATATTGTAGGACTTTTCTATTCGTTGGTTCTTTAGTACGTATTACGGGCTCCTTAATATACACTTTATATGTGCAAGTCATACACGTATATGCTGCTGCTTTATCTTTTAACGATAATTAAAAAACGAAACTGAGAACAAGATTCGCAAGCAAAAAAGAAAGAAAAGGAAACTGAATTTCCATCAGACTCGAAAATAAATCAGCCGGAAGCCGTGTACCGCCACACACAATGCAGCGCCTAACACCGTCCACAACAATCGAATTTGGTCCACGCACGAGTGTAACAGTCTATAGCCCAGCGGCGCGCGTGTGTACCTACAAATTGACTGCAGCGGGCCAGCATGGCGTATATATTTTGCTCCCGACGATCCATCACCGAAGCTACGCACATACATACATACGGTATACTTATACAGTTACAGCCAAGGGCGATCCTTGGCAGGAAGGAAAAAAGAATTGGATTTGGAAACTAGGTCCGAGAAGCGCGTACATATACAGCACGCGGGTCGACGGGGCTGGTATTTAGACGCTGATCTCACGTGGCGAGACATCTGTCGCGCGCGAGAGACTACAGGGCACCCCTTGATGTGTACACGTATAGCAGCTTTCGCTCTGAAGTGTGTGTACCAGCTCGACCTGCAATGTTGTAGTAAGCAAAGCTGGCGTTGTTATTATTGCGTTATGCTTTGAATCTCGAAAAATTATTTCAATGTAAGCGCTGTTCGATCGAAGATTACCATCGACGCAGACGTACCAGTAGAGATTTCCACTGCGAGCGAGCAAGTCAGCTCTCGGGTTCATGAATCAATCCCATCCTATCCTACACACGACAGGCGCGCGTCACTCGTCAAAATCTCTCAGCGAGAGATAGTTTCTCTCTCTCTCTCTCTCTCTCTCTCTCTCTCTCTCTCTCTCTCTCTCTCTCGGAAGGCGACGAAAAGCAAGAAGCTGCGCGCGTACAGAAACAAAGAGAAAGCGAGACGAAATCCAAGACAATAACACAGAGCGCTCGCATCGAAGAAAGTGTGCAGCGTACAAGAGAGAGAGAGAGAGAGAGAGGGAGAGAAAGGCATCTCACTCTCTCTCGCGCGAGCGCGTGCGCTCGCTGTCCGCGGGGGTTCCCCGATTTACATACGCACCGCATAGATTCATCCCGATGCTATAGGTATATATCCATCCTCGGCTCGTTATACACGTGTCACCTCTGCGCGCGCGGCTCACCCGTTGGGTGTATTATGAGCGAAAACGCTGAGGGGCACACACGCGAGCGGTCCACGTGTTTGCAAAGCGAGCGATATATAGGTATATACACATATACGTATATGCGCGTGCGGTGATTATAATACGTCCGGCGAGTAGTAGAGTCTATTTAGAGCTCGTTAGCGGTGACAATGCGCCGTCGCCAGCTGATCCCCGGTAACGAGCTCGAGGAGAGAGACTTTTGTGCGAGGGCGTAAATCCGCGCGCGACTCGGGCTTTTGTGCGCCGCTCTCGGATTATTATATATACGTGTACTGCAGTGTAGTCTGTGCAGCGGATTTGCGATGGGGTGATGATGGGTGTATAGTGGATTCGAGGATTCGGACGACGAGATGAGTTTGCAAACAGAATTTGTAATGTACGATTTGGCTCCTGTTGCCGTGTATAACACACAAATATACAGAGCGACGATCGTTTTAATCCAAAGATACCGATGAGAGGCTAAATAGGAGACTGAGGAGGCTGGAAATAGATACAGAGCCGAGATCTCGAGCCAATTAGCGCGACTCGCGGGACGTCGGTTTGTATTTACGAAAGGCTTAAAAACGAATGGATGGCCGCGTCAACCCGACTATGTTTGTTTAAGATGCCGACGTCCGCGAGAACTAATTAACCCTCAGCGGTTAAACGAGTGCGAATCAAGCTGGCTAATCATTATAATCAACCAAATATTTGTGCTCGGTCTAAGCAACGTGTCGCGCCTATCCAGCTCAGCACACCCAAAACACGGCTATTTCGGTAGAAGACGGAAAGTTTTTTCCAATCGCAACAGCACACAACGATCTAATTCCTCTATTTTCAGTGCAGTAGCGCGCGCAGCGCTAAACAAGCATTAATCCGCGGCTCCTTAAAAATTATGACATCCCGAAGAGCCCACTCGCTGCACACATGGAAGGCGTTATTATACACACGCGCATACACTTCCCTTCCTCCTTGATCCTCCCTGATTAATGCCCGGCGTGGCTTTTTGTATAAATACTCTCGCGGGCAAGGTGCAGTGCGCGAGGGATTTAACGAAATGTAAAACAGCGCCGGATTATACTCGACTGGTTCCGGTGCGGCTTTCCACCGCCTCTATATACGCTTCCTTTTAATATACACATGCGCCGACGGTTAACCGGTGTGTAAGCGCTGAAAGCTCGTAATTTATCGGGACTAACGTGTGAAGTAAGTATACTATGTCCTATGTGTGTGTGAGGACGAGAGAGGGAGAGTTTCGAGGAGGGTAATTCGATTCGTGGCATATGGTTGTTTTTCCCGAGCTTTTTTCTCCTCGGGGTATTTACAAGTCGCTTTGCTTCCGAGGAGGCGGTTTTGTTGTTTTTTCAGGGAGTGGAGAGGAGGCGTGCGAGGAAATCGGGCTTCTGTGTGCGGGAGGACTAATTTTGTGTCGATTTGTTAATCGCTTGCGTGATGGCATCGGTGCAAGGCCAAGGACACGATCGAAGATTAATCATAGCGAATTAAAGCAGCATCAGAAAATATTGTAGAGCATTACTCCGAACCTGTACACGCAACAAGCGTGTATAATGCCGACCGCTTTGGTGAAGTAAAATTTCACGCTGAAATACGTGCGGGGGCTTTACACGGAGTAACGCATCGACAATTAAATCGACGGAGCAAAAAGTGTGTCGAAGGAAAAAATGAATTCCTGCGTGTGGACGCGACTTTACAACGAGCGTGGCTAACGCGATTTAAACTTATATATCCCTCGTGATATGTATAACCCGTTTTTCATTATTTATCGCGCGCGGCATATGCCGGTGTGGCTAATGGGCCGTCATCTGCGCTTCTATTCCGCTGCAGTACACTTAAGAGGGCGGCTAGTCAGCAAATTTTTATACGAGTTTAAAATCATCCGTGTATCGTATACGCCACGCGACGCTTCTGCTTTTCGCGCTAATTGATGGGCGATGAGCTTGCGAAAGACAATTCTGTATAAGGTCTAATTTATATATCCATCTCGGAGAATAGCAGAACAATACCGAATAATCTCTATAGAAAAAGACCTTCGCACGTCGTGGAATAGCGCTCATCACCCGTTCGCCGAAAAAAGCTCGAACAATTACGCAAGTACGAGCGGCGAGGAGGAGCAGTGAGCGACATGGGTCAGCTGCATCACCCGCGCACAGAGGGATGAAAGGTCAAGCCGATGAGGAAGGTGGCCAAGACACCGGGCGGTCTCTCCTCTCTCTCTCTCTCTCTCATAATCTACACTCTGTAGCCCGGCTGCCGCGACTCTCGAGGCCTCCGCAGCGGGCGTCTCTTGTATATAGCCCGAAATTGCGCGTTAACGTGTGCCCGTACAGTCGGCCGTCTTTGGGAAAAAAGGGAGCTTGTCTCTTGCGTATACTAGTATACGTCCCAGCAGGATGATGGGCGGCAGCGCACGCCTGGAATACCGAAATAATAGAGGATGGAGATGTGCTGCCGCTGCTGGCCCGTGTCATGTCCGAGGGTTTGGTCGTGTGGCGGATGTGCTGCCACTGCTGCAGGCTGAGAAAAATTGATTTCCACGCTGCACGCCAATTTGGAGGAAGATTTTTGCGCTAATGTCCGTCGATCATTGGAAATGAATCGGTTTTGCAGATGCGCCACTTGATTTATGCTAATGGCTCTAGTTTTGTGCCGATGCCATTGGTCGCGCTTTCACGCTGTATCATTGTACGTGCAACGAGTGAATGCTTAACGAGCTGTGGAAAAATTTAGTTAAAAAATTAGACTATACGATTTCCAATGCATGAAAACAAAACTGTTTTGTAGCTAGTTATTCTCCCACCGCTTTAACCCCCAAGTCTCTGGCCAGCGAAGATAGGTGACGCGAAGGCATTTATCCAGAACGACCTCCTCTTCGACCTGCTTAATTGAGTCACTCACGCTGTAACTGCATAAAGCGTATAAATACATTTTTTCACGAATATATAAACTTTCGTAGCAGAGATTGCAAAACGATTGGCATGATACAAAAAATATTCTAGATCATCGGTATCCAAATCCACGAAGGTTTAACGCGTCAAAAGCGTATAATATCCGCGCCGTACACACAACGAAAATCCACTTATTTGAATGATAATCCCGAATCCCCGAAAGCGTCGGAATATAATAATAACTTCCCGCATCGGAATCTCCTCTCGCTCTACCCTCCGAAAGAAGCGACGTCCCAAAGTCACTCCCCGAGAGAAGTGGGATTACAACGACAAAAGTCGCTTTTATAAAAGCCACACACTATATACTCATTCTTGCGAGCATATACCCAAATTCAAAAGCAATATCAGATACACATTGTGCGCCGAGGCTGTATACGTATCCCGCGATGAGGAGACATGCAAATTGAGCCGACAGTGTGTGTAGTGAGACGCGCTTACACTTCCGAAAATTTCGTTGAATGATCAGCGGATGATCCATCATCAGCGGGGGTTTCTCGTGCGAGGCGCATAATGAAAAAGCTATGGGAAATCCGAGTAAGGCCGTGAGTGCGAGCTGTGTATGGTCGAAGAGTACAAAGTGGAACACGTCGGTTTCGAATAACCAACCGCTTGCAGGTATACTCTTACACTTACACACGAGTAGTGTGAATAAATCCGTCTTCCTTTTTGCAAAATTGCCTTTCTCGCACTATTACTTATTCGCGGCAGAGAAAAAGCAAGCATACGCTCGATCGGAAATCTATTTTTTCAAACATATCCGCTCGATTCCGCTTCAATATTTACTCTACTCAAAATTTCGCCCTCTACTCTCAGGCCCGAATTAATCAGCGCTTCGCACTTCAAAGGAACAAATGTTGCTCGGTTTACAGACTCGCCGGTAAAGTTTGTTTATTTCCGCGCTACTCCTGCGTATAGAGCGAGAGACGAGTCTTTCTAAGAATCTTTTTGCCGGCGTCTAATCAGACCACCACCAGCTGACACGGAACACACGCGCGCGCGCGCGCGCTGCGCCTTTGCTTGATATTGTATATCGGGAATTCTTTTTAATCTTTCGCCCCTTCGCCGCACTACTTGTAAAAGTATACAGTGCGATTCTCTTGCTACAAACAGTCCATCTCTCTTGCGCGCTTTCTACGGAGATTCGCGGTGCAGCGCGTGAACTCGCGCCGAATGTCGATTCTATTTACACTCGAATTAATAGGACACGCGTCACTTATACATGACACCGTCATCGAGAAGATTCGAGGAGGAAAGTGAAGAAGCAAATATTTGTACGTGGGCGTCGAAGAGGCCTCGGTGATATTCCTGCTAACGATGCGTCGAACGAAAACACCAGTCTCTCTCGGATCTTTGAGAAAAAATCTCTCTAACTCGCAGCCCAGGTCAGTATATACACATAATTAGCCGCAGCTGTCCGCGCGCGTATATGTGTGTGTGTGTGTGTGTGTGTGTGTATGCGAGCGCGTGAGAGAAAAAGCGGAAAGAAAAACAGCTCTCTCGCGTGCGCCACACACTGCTCGCGCCGCGCTCGTTTTCCGGCGGCGCCGCTAAGCAAACAGCCCACTGGCTGTACCGCTGGTTTACACTGTCTCTTCGAAATGTTAACCAAACAGACTTTGAAAGCCGCCGCCGCTATCTTCGGGGCTACTGGATTTTGGAATGTCGGCAGCGGTAGCTTTCTCGCTATCTTTCTTCGCTTCTGGGATGAAAAAGGTCGGCTATACATCGCGAGAGATAGAGAGATGATTCTGCTGAGGGTAGCGTTAAAGTGCCTTCGCGCCGCCTATCGGCACTAATCGGAGAATGCGGCCAGTTCTAAATTTACAAAATCGCATCGATCGGTACCAACTATTAAAAAAAAAAAATCGAATGTGCATACAGAAACATAACACCCGCCGCAGTCAATCGCGCCGTAATATCGTAAATCACCGCAAAAAACCTGCGCGCACAGCCCGATTTCGTAATTTCCAATTATACCCTCGCGAGCAGCGCAAGCTCTCCGACATACATATATATTAGGCGCTCGCGCGATGCTTATGTGTGTACAGAGGAGCGCTTGCGTCGAGAGCGTTTATTTAATCGAGGCGCCTTTAACTTACGACCGGTAAAACACTCGTCGCCCAGCGCTACTCTCGCGCGCGCGAGTGAGCTTTCGTAGAAGAAGAAGAGAAGAAGAAGAGGCCGTGCGTGTATGATGGATCAACAAGCGATATATATATATATATATATATATATATATATATATATATAGAGAGAGAGAGAGAGAGAGAGAGAGAGAGAGAGAGAAAGATCGCGTCGAGCGGAAGCGAACGAGTTGTGTGTAGCGTCGCGGAGTATAGCGTCTTAAGCTGATACGGAGGCTCGAAAGCAAAACAGATCTTCTTCGCGGTATAAAGAGCCTTTGTGTAACGATGAAACGCTCTAATGAAAAGAAGCACAAAACACACCGCGCGCGCTTATACTCGCTTGATCGTTGCTCTACAGCCTATGCGTGTCTGAATCAACGTGTGGATGCGCACAAGGGCCGCGACTTCCTGTAAATAATCTCGGAGTATCGTCGCGAACGACTAATCCGCTGCTCGAGCGATTCTTCTCATTTCTTTATGCTATTTATACCATACACCAATAAAAATTAATCACTCGCGACACCTTAAACCAACAACCAGTCACAATCGAACAAATTTTCACGGCCCATTGTAATCCGTCCAACGTATCTATATATGATATACAGTACATATGTGCTCACCTCATCGTCCGTCAAAGAAATTCGCTGAGTCGTCGCGTGTATAGCATACACGCCCCCACGACAAATACACGCATAACGACGTTTTTATTGAAGCCGATTCGAATTTGTAAAACGCATTATTACAGCGCTCGATAATATAATGCCGGAGGATCATCGTCGTCCCGACGGGCCGAAAGAGAATAAGAGATCGGTACAGATACATACAGAGAGGACGACAATGCGGGAGAAGTGCTGCGCGGCGGCGTATTAAAATGTCACTAGAAACCGAGCTTCGTGATTTATAGCGAGCTGCAGCCATACTAGCTCATTGTGCATCGCGCAGTGTCTACACCTACACACACACACACACACACAGTCGAACAATATCATCGACTCCGTTTCCGCAAGTCACGTGACCGGGCGTCGGCGTGACGAATAAAATGTTGTCGATATATATACAAGTACACAAGCGTCACTCCTACCATAATGCAGTCGCATGACAACAATGCGAGCCTGTGGACCGAAGCCGACTTCCTGTTACTCTCATCGGCCGCAAAACGAAACCGAGAGAGCTGCGAGCTTTGTCCCTTTTTTCGCGCCCCCTCTGCGACTTTCCGACGTCTTTCTCCGAGCGCGCGTGTACACTATGCTCTCTCTCTCTCTCTCTCTCTCTCGATGGAATCCGATCAATGAGGACCGGTGATTTGCGAGTAGTCGCCGCTTCTTTCTTCCCCGGCATTGTGTCGTCGACGACGTGTCCTGTGTCTGCAGCGGCCATTCGAGAGGAGAGTATACACGGCCAATCGAACGCGAGCCTCTGTGTACTATACCTCGTTCTTCTTATTCTCTCTTTCTCGACGTCTTCTTTTTAGGCGTGTGTCCTTCCCGGGGATACATCCATCACTCAGCCTCGTCGTCCCCCCGCGGACTCCATTCTCTTCTCTCGAGAGCCTCTGGTGTCTGCGGATGTACAGATGCAAAGAGTGGTTACACTGATACTGTGTGTATTTTGTCCAGGTGTTGCTCGGATTCAAAGGGGAATGCTATAAAGAGAGGAGAATTTTATTATTAGAGGCATAAATATAATTATTGCAATGAAAATGAAATAAAGAAAAGACTCCTTTGTTGGAATTCTCGACTTACCTGCCTTATCTTGTATAAGTCCATACGTATGTGTGTCTGTGTGTGTGTGTGTATACTTGTGTAGTTATATCCTATTACAAGATAATCCAGCGACCCAGGAGAGTATCGCCAAGATGATCAAGGGTATCGGCTTTCGTTTCGGGAGATCGACGAGTATTCAAACCGAGTATAATCGACCTGCAGAATGGTATAAAAGAAAATTAGTACTATTTTGCTGTGCGGAGAGAAAGAAGAAAATGTCGATCGCTATCAAAATATACGATCCTCGTCTTCGATTCGACGCGGGGCGTTTTGTTTCCTCGGCTCGAAAAAAAGCATTATATCACATGCGCGAGATCGTCACGGAAAAATTCAGCTGTTTTCCCGCGCTCCGTTATTTTCCAAAAAAATGCGCCGATATCGAAATTGAAAAATTTATTGTATACAGAGAGAGAGAGAGAGCCTCAGCGAGGACATATTGCTCATCGTCGTCAGGTTCAGCTGTACATAAAAGAATCGCTTCTCTTCGGCCAAGAACATGCCTTATCTCTCATACGCTCGACTATAGCCTGATACTCTCAATATTATTAAATATTTCCAACGGGCCGACAAAAACACAACTATATATCGCGTGTATTATTTGCGCGAACGTGATTCACGTATATCGCTCGAGCTATAGAGATAATCGCGCACGTGCATAGCCCTCCCGCGAATTCCAAGTGCATTATATACAAGCCGCTAAATATTTGCGCGAGGCGAGTTTGCATTTTACATCGAGTAAATATTCGATAGTACGGAATAGCGATTATATAGTGCATATGCGTGTGTATACAACGGAGACTCCGCATTTTTACACACACTGTTATTTATATCTCCAATCATTTTCTAAACACACACGCTCGACTCGAGAAAATCCCAGTTGCAAGATCGAGTATAAAGTGTCACGTTATAATAAGCCAATATTTCCTCGGCCCTTAGAATATATACTCGCGTACTTTCAAATTGCAGCCGTAAGGGAGCGCGCATAAACGTCAATGCGGCCGAGACGGTAAGCGGTACATTAATCCCGAAAAGGAATTAATGATGAGCCATAAATATTTATGCGAAAGCAGACCTCGAGCGCAAAGTTCTCCGTCTGTGTGCGTGTGTGTAAAGCTGGCCGTAAACCCCCGGTCAGAGTGTGTATATCCGCTGCGAGTATAGAGCGACGTGTTACAGTATACTTTTATCGGCCTGTAACCGGACGCCAATTATCGACGCCTCCAAGGAGCCGAGGATGTGAAATCCAAGACGCCCGGCTGATCCTGCGCGCGACGTCTACATTCGAATATACGCGCGTTTATTAAGGCCGCCCGCGAATTGTTGTAAGATTTATGCGCTTTTATTGACGTCACCCCCGGTGTTGTGTTGACACCGTAGTATATAGCTGTCAGCTCTTTTCGATTATCCCAAGAAAAAAACAAACTATATTTATACACCCGAAATACTCAATTCGTATTTCAATTCGATTCGAGTCTCGATAAGTGTCAATTTTATCAGACACTGCGCGGCAGCGGCAAGTTACGTATTTTGATCTCCAATTATATCCACCCTCGCGCCTTGGAGATCGCTCGTTATAAAAGGCCGCTATATACCGCTCGTTAAATCGCGCGCCGAAGAAGAGAATGTAAAAATCCAACACCTGCGACTCTCCAGAATGTTTAACGAACAAAAGGAAGAAAAATGTAGACCGAGAAAATCCGGGAGGACGCGCAGGTAGCGCCGTAAAAACGCTATCTGTGTTTATAGAGAGGAAAAAATGTATAAGGCCCCCCCAATTAACGGCGTGTGCGACGAGGAAAATAGTTTGGGAAAAGCTGGCGGGAGAGAAACGTGTGGGAGGAGAAGAGGTGAAGAAGCTCTCAAGGATGCCACGCAGTTATACGATCGACTGAGTTGCGCGCGCGTTTGCTCGTGACTTCTCGAATGTCTGGTGTATAGCGTTTTGTTTTGAATTTAGCTCAGAGAGACAAAGTTGCGGAGCGAGTGTATGTATAACAGTGTTTTTATAACAGGTCTCAGCAGCGGAGAGAAATTTCGATTTTATTTTTACTGCCTTCACAGATACACGCGGTTTACGACGTCCACGCCTCGAGTTCGTTACGGGGATATATACTTTACATTTTCCTAAAAAGAGCCGTAAAGCCCAAGGGCTCTCTCTCTCTCCCTCTCGCTGTAAAATTTCACACAACGAGCTCGGCCGCAGTAGTATACCTAATTGTATATTTACGTTTTCGAGCGGTTTGACTAGGCGCGCTCTTGAGCGGCGTGAAATAATCGAAAGATAAAGGCGCGAGACGATCGAGATACGCGCACATGTGCGGGAGAACGATGTGAAAAGGTCGGATGGGAATACGCGGTGAATTGGAGGCTCGAGAGAAGCTCGCTACAGCATCGAGAAGTTGCCGGACATTGAACGAATTGAATCAGTTAGTCGGACGACATTCTATGATCCATCTTTTGTGCGTGCAAATATTGGCTCTTTCTAAAGGCTAAGTGCCGTAAGGCTCAACTGCTTCATGACCTTAACGAGTCGCCGAGTCTCATTGAGAGCGAGCTTTGTCCGGCAATGAGCCGCTGCCCATCGGGGCTAAGTGTCTAGTTTGGCCCACAGGACAACTAAAAGCACAGCGCAGTTCAAGAACGCAGATAATATACCAAAGCGTATTCGTATATTCGTTTATTTATTGACACTTCGAGATCGACTGTTTACCCTTTGGATTTCCTCGGGCCTAACAGCATCGCGTCGAAAATTGTCTAAACAGCGCTATCAGCGCGCGCAAGGTGCACATACAGCCCTCTCGCCCCCGCGGCTCATCGGCTTTCTCAGCCAGCGCTTCTAAAAGTAAGCTACTCCCTGACTCCGCGTGGCGCGTAACCAGCTTATACACTGACTTAAGTCGTCAAGGCGATCGAGAGCTTTTACGCCGAGAAGGAGCAAAATCTCGAGCGCAGGGGGTATATACCCGCGCGGCGAGGACAGTGCGACACAGAACAGTGTATATACACGCGGACATCATAATGCCTTCTCCATGACCGGTCCCCACGGCGCGAGCGCGTTTAGCCTTTCTCCGGCTAATTCCCACAAAGTCCGGCACCGCCTCTCCGCGGGACGAGCTCTCTCGCACAACAGACCACCCTCGGGCGCCCCCACTTTATATTTTCATATTCTCGCCTCGAGCTTTCAGCGCTAACTAGGACGACTGCAGCGGCGGAGTCGAGCCGTGGCGCGCGACCCTAATACAAATCCAGATTATTTTTGCCGGAGAGACGGGGGATTATCCGGCGAGCTACTGCGAGGTAATTCTGATTTCGCTCAATGGAATGACGGCGATGTGGTGCTGTGGGTCACTGAGGCGAGAGGAGAGAGAGAGAGAGAGTTTGTTGCTTCAGCTCCCGGACGCTCGACAAATATTTTCCTCGCTGTTTTGGATATTCGAGGTCGGCCGGCTTTTCGACGCCTTATACCACTGCGGGACGATGCCTGCCTTACCGACCGCTTCGGGTTTGCCTCGTTTATGATTTCTTTCGCTTGGTTTTTAATAACCTTTTATACCCAATTCCAATTTTCAATAAATTTCATTTCGAACACTTTAGAATTTCAGAAAAGCATTCGTTCAACGCTGCCTAAGCAGATTCATACAAATGTAGATGACACTTCCACAACGAGCACACCGCAGGCATATAATCAGCGCGGTCAAGATTAACCAGTCAGCAAAGCCATTTACAGCACAAAGCAACGCTCCGCTTACACACACACACATCCCCCGCAGTCGCGACCAAGATCACTGTCACGTCGACTGACCCGCTTAACTTTTTAACTTTCGCTCCCTAGCTGCGCCAAAATCGCATTAAAAACAGTGCACAGCCTTCGCGGAAGCCCTTTCTCGCCGCACATAACCCCTTACAATGCATTATACTCAGCGAGCGAGATTAACTTCCGAAAGGCAATATTCCGCTCGCGGAATCCATAACCCGCATACGCGTTCGCTCGAGCGTATACGCGTCTCCATACACGCGACACAAAGGCATTAGAAGGCTCCGTGACTCGGTCTCTCTCTCTCTCTCCCTATGTGCGCAGGCAGGACTGCGGGAGAGCTAGACACGGGGGTTATTCCATTCGCGACACTCTGTTTCTCGCATAAGTATATAACTTCTTCCGCTCGACTCGTCGACTTTTGCCCGACGACGCGCATTGCTATTATTCCTGCGCGGGGGATCATCCGTTTGACTGCTGCTGCTGTTCTTTTTTCTTCGGGCCCGAGTCCTTTGACTTTTCGACTGCGCGAGTCGGGCTGTTGTTGTTGAAAATATTTGTTGTTAACGGAAGCGTACAGCGAGCGCGAGTCAATATTTGCGTGGGAGAGACGAGACGAGCGTTGGCGGTGCGCGAGGAGTTTTGTAAACATTTTATTTTTTGCTCGCTGGAACATAACGAGGAATATTGTGATGCGGCAGATTAGTGTTTTACAGGTGGACTGATTATTTGTGCGCTAACAGGGAAAGATACGCTTTGTTTATTTAAAGTTTGAGCGACGTCGATCAGCCGTACGTGTAACTTTGGAGATTCTGATTGCCCGCTCGCGGTGAATCGCGTTTATCGCGCATTCGTCGATTATAAAAGTTCGATGTACTTTGTACACACCGCAATAAAAAAAAAAAAAAAAAAAAAAAAACATATTTAGTTCGAGCACGATTTTAGTCAATTCGAGGAAAACTTCCAAGAAATTCTCGCCTCCTCTCCGCACTTTCTCACGAGGGTCAACTCCGTCGCGTCATACTCGCGCGCGCTGCAGGTATATCATTTGCTACTTTTGTCGAATCATAGTTTCCACAATAGAGACACGCCTTTCCCCATTCAGCGCTCGCCTCGGGGATAAAAATACAGAGCCGATAATTTGCCAAGAATCGTGTACAACGTGGAGATCTATGTGTTTGTGTGACTCGAACTTTCTTTGCTTGTTATAACTCCTGCGAGTTTCCAGCTGCTTTCTCTTCACAACATCGGCAGTTACGTACAACATAAGTATAATATTCACGATAAATTCGCAGTCGGACGAAGACAGGTACAAAAACGGATTTTCAACAAAAACATGCTCGTCAGTCGGCTAGAAAAGCAAACGCGACTTTCGAACGATTCCCAGGTGTTGAAAAGCGTCTAGCTCAATCCAGCGAGCAAAGCTATACTCTGTTTATTTTAAACGGAAAATCTCGCTGAAAAGAAACGCGGGAAAATTTATCCTTCCTTCCTCCCTTTAATTTCGCCCGTGTAGCGTATCGAACCCCCCCCCCCCCCGACATCTCTATATCCCATCCGCACAGGATATGCGAGTGAGTGAG